>VMBQ01000109.1:203375-218146 GCA_007657795.1 Dreissena rostriformis | reverse complement strand
TAATCTACAAAATATTGTTGGCTTTGTGTTTGAGTGCCAGGTGAATATGCTTTCGTTTGGATATATTGTACGCCAGATGTCTATCATATTGTAGTTTTCAATTATGTTATTCAAAATGTTTCTATTTTTAGGATGAGTATAAAGGTTTCCCTTCTTTTTATCTAATAATGGGTTAAGAACAGTATTGAAATCACCACCGACTATAATGTTTTTATCTTGGTTATTAATTATAAAGGATTGTTATGTTTCGTAAAATGTGGAATCATCAATGTTAGGGCCGTAAACGTTGATTAATGTTAATTGTGTTTCGTGTATTTTGATATCTATACTTGCTTGTCTGCCAATTATTATTTCGTTAAAGTTATCGACTGTGATCCCTATATTATTTTTTATTAGAAAGGCAATGCTATGTTTATTAGTATGTTGTCCACTGAGATAGATGTCTCCGTCCCATTCATCTTTTAAGGTTTGTGCTAAAGTATGTGTCAAGTGACTTTCTTGTATAAGGCATATACTATATTTTTTTTCGTCTAACCATTTGAAGATTTTTATGCGTTTGTCTTTATTGTTTAGCCCTTTAACATTCAAAGTACATAATTTAATCATTTAAAAAGGTGGAGGGTGATGTAAATGATATTTGTGTGTGCTGTCAAGTAAGTTTCTATTTTAAAACATGTCCAGTTGGTTTCTATTATAGTACATAAGATGTCTACACAAACAAACAAAGCTAGAAAACAAAAAATAGGGTTACAAAAAGATGAAAATTCCATAGAGATGAAGAAGTAGAAGAAAATAATCACACAAGTGAGAAAAAAGAACAAAAAACAATTTGTCTCCATTAGAGACATAAAAAAAGCTGACTTCCGTACACTGGAAATACACAAGCAATCTGAATGACTGACATACGGGAGAGAGAAAAAAAAACAACATCAAATAACAAAAAAACACGTGTGAAGAATTATAATTAAAATAGTGTGTGTATATAATGCTTAAACATTCTTTTACTCAAACAGATTTCCTGCATACTGTTTGTTTTGCCAGGAAACCATATTTATACAGATAAAAAAAGAATAATCATTTATTAAACAAGTTTCTTTATTTAATCTTATTTGACCATAAAAAAGACGGAAAATTACAAGAGCATTATGTTTCAACATTGAAACGGAATAATGTTAGATCCTTTATTTATTGAGTATTCTATACATGGTTAAACAAAAATTTAAACGCTTCCCGCGTAAAAACAAATAAGGAAGCATTACCATTTTTTTTTAATTGGGACGAGTTAAAATGATAATAACAATGTAGTTAGGTACTCTTATGAGCCTTTAAATTCCTGTTTAAGTTCCCTTCTTTACTGAAGAGGGACAACATTGAGGAAAAAGAACTACAACATTTCGATGTGTATACAACAAAGAACACATGTGGTTATTGTTTGTGGTACAGTATATTCAACACATGTTCATTTACCAATTTAGTGTCCTTGTGTCATATGAATAGATATCGTTGCGGGACATTAAAATCGAATATATTGTGCCACACAAAATAAAAAAGAGCATTTTGTATCTTGTTAAATCTATGTTACCAGATCACATCTAGTGTTGAAATTTCGGCTATTGCTATAAGGAACACTGATTGTTTATTAGATTTTAGATTTTGAGTGTAATGGTGCTTAAATAGAATTTAACACGGTCTTTCTAAATCTCATTAATTGCATTTCCTTTAATTGTTAATTTTAAATGAATACAATGCACTTTGGGATTTGCATTACTCAGCGTCGCCTTTATTTCAGTTATTTTGTGTTATTTCGTGTTGTCCTCTCGCTTTCTGTGCGACGAGTTTCTGTACGTTTAAACTTCTGTTTAAGAAATAAATCGTGTACGTTATAATTTGTTGTCGAATAACCCACGACCGGAAGTTTAAATGCGTAGGGGTTAAATCACGAGTGCGATGCACGAGTGATTTGAAACCACGCATCTAAACTTCCCGCCGTGGGTTATATGACAACAAACTATAACGTACAGGAATTATTTCGATTCTAACACGGTTTTAACTAAAGATTTTTACAATGTATCTTATTTTTCTTGTGTACTATTTTATGTGAAGTTCCGACCATAAAAATAACTGTCGGCTGTTCTGTCGATCAGATCTCCGCCCTCAATAACAGCCAGACTGGATGGAAGAAAAACGTGTCATTTCTCCCGTTTGCTTAAATAAGAACAACAACAACTTGTGTAAACTTACATGTTTACATTGCACACTTTTAATTAACGCAAGAGTGTTCATAAGAGTACCAATTTTACGCATTTGTTTTCATAGCGTAGTATTTTGTCACGTGACTTTCATTCATAAAATACCGGATTATAACGCTGGTGGAAAATATATCGGCATGTTTTGTTTAGTTTCAGCGCGTGCTTTCAGTGTACAAGCTTCGCCCATAATTATTGCAGAATAACCCATAGACGATTTTCTTCTTTGATTATATGAAATTTGGCACGTGCCGTGTTAGAATAATGGTTAATTGATATTTATGTTTGTAGTATTTATAGTGTTCAGCAACCTCGCTTACTCATAGTTTAAGTACTTGTCAGAAATATGTATATAGTATTATTAATGTTGTTACCAATTGCAATTACTTATATGTATCCAAATGGGATATAAGCCTTCTGGAAATGTTGTAAAAAATCTTAAATCATAATTTTAATTGTTCGTATACAATGGATATTTCGAAATTCAATGATTTCTCAATAATGTGAGACGTATACAGCTTTATCTGTGGTAAACTCTACATTTTAGTAAGTACATGTACTGTATGTATATAAATGAGAATAAAGAATGAAACTAGATGTTGTCATTAAATATATTCAAACATCAAACCCACCAGACGGCATTTCAATTGTGTACAGGTTCAGTCCGTTGCACTAATTGGTATCTCACGCCCAGCGGATATCATTGAAAAACCTGCCTTCCCGTAGAGTTGATAGCAATGTACTTGTTCAACGTATTCACTGACATATTTGTGTGCCTTACTGCATATGCTTAATTTCGTTTGCGTTTGGTATTACACGTAACAGTATAACAAGCAAGCACAACTTTGTGTACACTTCGGTTCAGATTTGAGATTGGGGCAATTATTTGACACATTTAGGCTAACAACGGGACTCATGTTTTTCAAACTGTACTTGTCTACACTTATCCTACACTATCGAACATAAAATAAATTAGTTTTAAAGTGGAACGAAAATTTAATCGAAGTTCAACTGCCACTGACTTTGATTTTAACTACGCTTCAAGTGTATTTTTTTGCGTGGTTGTCAACATTGATCATTACGATGTCCAATCTATTATTGACTTTGTATAAACTCGATATTCGCGTTATACTTATATTATTAATCATTTTAGATAAACCTTCTTAAGGATTTTACGAGAGTTTCCGGTACTTACCCGAAGCGTTGTAGCCGCAGTACACGGCGTTCATCAGCCCCACTCCCGCAGCAAGGGCCCGTCCCATAAGGTCTGTGTTTTTAATAAGGATTGCCTGGGCTCCAGATGCGAAAATGAAAAACTGAAGATACATGTATTTGTGTTATGCATCATTTAGGTAAATTATATGTGTGTTCTGTAAACATATAAGTTTTGGTTAATGACTGGAAGGGACAAACCGTATTGTTTACAATTCACCAGTGGCTAGATGAATGAATAGAACCAGAGGAACGAACCGCACGTTCAGCCTTCAAAGCGTAACATAACGAACAGAACTTACAGCTAAAACACTAGAACAATAAGCAAAACAAAACCCTAGACGATCAGATCAGAAAAAGTCAAGTACATGTAGTGTAAATCCCGAGAGTCAAGTTCAGTGCAGATGCCAAAGAGACTCAATTAAAGCGAACATTAGTGTGGTGCAAAACTAAAAACTATTATTTGACTGTCTCAAAGATAATGCTGAAGGAATTACGGTTGAACATTTATTTTGTCGCTAATATGTTTTTGTAGAAACGTACACTCGTTTAATACACAAAAGCAGCATTTTGTACATATTACAAGAGAATGAAATAGCATTACATTTGTTTTGCTCGTCTACGTCTACGTCTAGTTAAAGCATAGTGACAACCGGAAAACATAAAAGTTTGTTAACACTGATACAACAATTATGAAATTATTTCTGGGTGTTAAATTTTGTTAAATGCATTAAGACATCAAATGTTTATGCAATCATTCGAATTCCTACTTGTTTAGATTAATTTAGGGGCTTTTGATAGTCCTTTGACACATTGCACATTTAATTATTACATACTAAGAACATCATACTATTGTAAATAGCTTTAGCTAACAAGAAAATTGATTATAATTAACATGGTGTATATTAAGCAATTGATATTTGACGTTTCTTGTACTTACAGCCAACATAAATGTGCACATGATTTCGGAAAGGCCGTCCGATATCCATTTGTTACGGATACGACAAACCTTCTGCAAGGTGAATGACGTCATCGTTCAATGCGAATCTCTGATATTCTGTCCTTATTTTATGAAAAAAAGAAGCAGCAAATAATGCAAGTTTAAACAACTTACTTTTTTTCACACATATACATATAGCTCGCTAACATCGACCAAGGGCACATTGACTCTATTAACATACATTACACGATCGAATTGTTTCCTATATTCGTATTCTGGCTCTTCTTAACCTTATTTCATGATTTAAATAGCCCATAACAGTAATGTAACGCAATTTTCAGAATACTGCTTATACTTACATTTATACTTCCTTACTTACTAGGTATAACTACAAAACTAACATGTTCATTGTAACGGTGATGTAAATATGTATGTACAATTGTCCGTTTCCGGTTAATAGTGGCGAGCTTTATCAACATGTAGCGCGCAGAATGTTCTTGGTAAAAACACAACGGCTGCAGTGTTAAAAACATATATAAAAAATGTCATATTAACAAATAAGGGTATCACGTTTACAGATTTTTCTAAACGTTTAAACGAAATGAAATAAACGAAACGTTACCGTTAAAACGGTATCCCTTTGTCCGTTTTAAAAGCATCAGTACCATCGCATTTCCAAACTGAAAGTAGTAATTATTTCCGGAAGTAATATTCAATAGACGTCATATTAAACCCATAAAATATTATAAACCAGACCATCCGTATCACATGCGTATTCGTCATTCTATAAAAACAATTTAAAGAACGTCGATAATTATGTTAAATCGACGAAAAATACTGTATCCGAAAACGACACTCCGAAAAAAATGTACGTATTTAGCACATGAAATACAATGTGCCTATCGTTTGACTGCAGAAAATGAAAAACCAGCTAACTAGCAAAAACGTAATCAATATATAATTTGGTTGAAATATTGCTTTTCAATATGCTACCGCAGTGCTTTACTTTGCTAATCAATCACTTAGAATATTTCAAGATGGCGGCATATGCACTGTTTCGTTACCAAGTTGTAAGATTTTCGGAAAGTAGCGAAGATTTTCCGTTAGTTTCCGTTCATGTCCGTGCCATTCGCTAACCAATCAGAAATAAATAACTGCCGAATTCGTTAGGGCCCGGATTTACCGCAAGTACCCGGATTTCGCAGTTCGTCATCGATATACTTCGTACGGTTAGTCGGCTACTTTATTTGCACACAATATTTATTATTTTGATATTGACTGTCGTTTAAACGTTTAACGTATTTGAGCAAAACACGAAACGCGACCGTGTAAACATTTAAACGTGATACCCTTATTAACAAACATCACCATCATCATTTTCATTATCATCCACATAATAAATATCACTTGAATCAATATTATTACTTACATAAAATGGGAGCATCATAACAAATATTATGCGAATGTCGATAATAAAGATGATAATTAACCAATAAGTAGAATTTGGACAAAACGTCGTTTTAAAAACTGTGACTTCGAGTCACAAAGATCATTTGTAATACTATCGTCTCAATAACTAGCAGCGGTAGGTTAAGACGGTATGCTATAATCTTATTTTAATTAAGTCTCAAAGGATTGATTGAGGACTCTTTAGGTAGGAATATGGTATTACCATGCATAATGCAGGTTTAACTACCTAAATGATTGCATACATTTTGATGGATAAACAATTTCCACCGGACAAGTAGATCTGGTTTTTCGAAGAATACCAAACGCTGAAGTTAATAACCGCATTATTGACCTCATATTTATGTGCAAACCGTTTTGCAAAACAAAACTACTTATCCTGCTTCTCTCCATTACACATCGGTACACATTGTTACAATGAGCAGTTAACCTGTTACCACCACGTCTACTTATACTGATACTGCTACACCTCCTCCTACTACTACAACTACTACTTCTGCTGCTGCTGGTGCTACTGCTACTTCTACTACTTCTACTGCGACAACAAACATCAGCTCATCCATCACTACTACTTCGTCCGCCACCACAGCTGAACTACTTCGTCCGCCACCACAGCTGAACTACTTCGTCCGCCACCACAGCTGAATCTATGTTGTTTTAAAAATGTATATATACTGAACACACATACTTTTTCAATCATTAAATTATTAAATAATATTTCTCGAATGTTCGGTTTATTTTCAAACGCAATCCTTTCACATTTATACATTTAAATAAAATAAATTGTTTATACCAATCAATATAACGAATTTGATGTCCTCAGTTATTATTGACTTACTTCATCACCGCACTTTTAGAACACGTTTTTTTGCGTTATATCGAACGCATTATTAACTCGAAGCTTAGTACGTAAATATTTAGTTTTCAGAAAATCCACGATTATTCGCTTACCTTTTTAATCAAAATTTATCCACTTAGAACAATCCATATAATCCAGATATGTTTAATTTCGCATACTGTCATTTAATAGAAACTAGCCGTGTTAAATCATAATCCTGTTTTCTTGTCGCTAAACATGTATGGTCAGTCAGTAAATCTCGTTGGATATACGCGCCAATTTGACTAACTGTTTGTCTTAGTGATGTTCAACAGTTCTTTCTAAAGGCCTCAGTAGTAGGTCACATAAACCTCTTGTTAACGCATTTGGACCTAACAAACTAATGGTAAACATTCCATCCGACAGTGAGATAACTATCTATAAGCAGCAGGTTGTATGTAGAGTCTTTATTCAAAGGGATCAGATGTCGTCTAGGGTTGACATTTGAAAAACATATGCCTCGCTCTGTAAAAAGGGGGTTTAATACATGTGCGTAAAGTGTCGTCCCAGATAAGCCTGTGCAGTCCACACAGGTTAATCAGGGACGACACTTTCCGCTTGTATTGTATTTTTCGTTTAAAGAAAGCCTTTTCTTGGAAAATATCCAGTTTAGGCGGAAAGTGTCGTCCCAGATTAGCCGGTGCAGTCAACACTTTACGCACATTCATTAAGCCCCCTTTTCTAAGAGCGCAACCCCTATTTAATTGTACAAACTTATTTCAAGTATTATGATCAACGCAGTTACCTCATGTACACCACGGGTAGCTACATACCTATAACAAACCTGATCGCGACACAATACAGTGCTTACAATACTTTGTAAAATATTTTCCTGTGGTAATTGAGATAGCATCTTGTTTACACTGCTTTTGTTTGTATACGTGTGTAAGCTCACCTACGTTGGCGATAAAGATGTCGGTTTGGTTTCATTTATTCAACGTGATGTTTGTTTGTAATTCATTACTTTGATCGAAGTCTGTACACGTGCAGATGCAGTTTACGTGCATACTGATTTCCTTGCTCAACTCCATTCAAATGACATGAACAATTTCAGAACAGTGTTATTAACCTATACCAAGTGTGTTATTTTTCTAAAGTTTTTTTTTTTTTTATCAAAGACTATAATTATGTAGCCGAATCTACTTTTGGTTTAATTTCATCGTGCCTCAGAAAGTTACAACTTCTATGTTATGGTTTGAATCAAACCATTCAGAAGTTAATTGGAATTAACATGTATTTTCTTGTATTGCTTTAAACATTTAAATCCTGATGCTATAAGGTACTTTTATTTTTGCTTGTTTAATGAATACATTTGGGCCAATTGTGAGGTTGGGAACTCCTTGAAAACGGATAAAATACTCAGTGCATTGTCCGTTCCAAAGCGGTGTACCCAGTTGTATTCCTGTATATGTGTTGTGTTTGTATGAGTATGTTGTTTAGTCCATTTGTTTGGTGCCTCACTCCGTAATCTGTACCAAAAAAGGGTTATCAGCGAAAAATTAGGTTTTGCTCCTGCTGGTGCAGTTGATATTTCATGTTGTGTGTATTATAGTGTGTAATCCAAATTTGAATTCTTGTAGGCGTGCATGTACTAACCAATTTGAAAATTTGAAAGATTAAACACGGTCGGAAAAAAGCTCGTTTTACAGTACATTACGTTGAAGTAAATAAAAACAACACAATAATTGGAAATGTATATTAATATAGGTAAAAGTTTGCGTAAGTATTGATTTTCTTCCTTCCTTGCGATATCAAAAACTGTGAAATGGTGCATAAGTGAACAATGTATGGTTTTATTGTGTGTCTTGTTTTGTTAAACTGAATTAATATTCATGTTTCAAGGTATATCTTCTTATTTTTTTCCAATCGCAGATTTTATACGTTTGAAGTCTTTTTGTCCCTATGTCTGTCCCTCGGTCAGTCCGTATGTCTATTTAATATTGAATAATATAACGGTTTTGACGACTACAAAATTATGTTCACGCTAACGTGGACGAAATAAATGCTCGGTATTTCTCAAGTATCTATCAGCTCTTGTTTCAACTGCAAACATCCTATTTACATAATTAATCAGATAAACAATTGAATGCGATAAGACAGTAAGATTATTACCTAACGGTTTCCACAGGTGTTCACACAAAGTATCGCAGTCATTGTAAATCGTTAAGCGTGTACCGGGTACGTCCTTTGATTCTCCATCCAACTCTCCAGGCAATGGACATATTAAGTTGGGATAATTATGTAACAAGTTAGCATGTATGACCAATATACGTTAACAAGCTAAGACGAATTTGAATTATGTTTTACTCTCTTGATACTGTTTCTCTACTTCCATTACTATTTTATTGTACGACCATGATACCAATAGGGAGTACATGGGGACTGATCCTATTCAACAATATGTTCTTATCACGAGTTTTAATGTTAAACACTATGCTACTTTATTTCCTCTACATACTTATTAACCTGATAACAAGATTTATTCATAACTCAACTTGAACAATAAATAATACGTTACTACAACACTAATTTGATGCAAATAATAATCGACGTTTTTCCGACAGTTTATCACTGTTTGTTTGTCTTTTATTGTATAAACATCAAATACATATCTGCAAAGTCGGTTTTGTTCATTTGTTTATGTTTCCCCATGTTTTTGACCATGTGACTTAATGTATAGTTATTGATAGCTTGCATTTAAGTGATGATAATAATGCTTTCCTGCAGATTCAACTTGAGTTTATTTTTGGTTATATTTGAAAGAAAGTAAATGTGGTTTTGAGATAATTCGAAAATATTTAATAGCATTCTTTGCCAGTACACGAAAAGCAAGGTAACTTATTTGCCTCTAATTAGTCTTTGTATTCAAACATACGTTCGTTATATTAATAATATAATACGTATACTAGCATGCATGAAGTGGGTCGGGGTATCGAATAAACGAAACATCGTCTAGAACATTCATTGCATCAATTACATATTCCAAAATTCATAGATTCATTAATTCAACAAATACAGTAAATACATTAAACATGCTGATAACAATATATGCAAATGCAAACAGAATCTTGTTGATTGCATTTGTCTCATTCGGACTGCATAATACACGTATATCATCCGAGAACATGGTTTGACGCACAAAGAACAAGGGACCGAATATCTCAACAGAAGCAAATGGATACATACACGCATGAACTACAGCATACGATACTTAGACACATAGATATTTAACATGTAAAACAATAACCTATCCAACACAGAGCCACCTTCTTCAAATAATATACATATATTAAAACATTATTATTAAATTTGAAAATAATAATTACCAGAAGAAGAATTATTTTGGAATTATAACCAACACCATGACAAAAAACGTACGAAATTAGTAGCATAACAGTTGGATTGACCTAAACGAAAAATAATATCACTTCGAACACACAAATAAATGTCACACGTAAACTGTACATTAATAGAATTGCAGGCAAAGGGGAGTAAGTACGTCAATCATATATTCAATATTAATAATGTATGTATACAATGTTCCGTAAACTAAATTTATGAAGATGGAACAATGAAGATACAAAATAGAACATGTTTAAACCTCACAGAAAAGTATGTGACTACCAATACGCTTAACAAAGTCAAACCTGACAACTGATCAGGAGAAATAATCCACAACCTTTTAAGATGATCCTAATATAGTCTGACCCGAATTCACTGCATCAAGGAACACAACATTCCTCGACTATTGAATAATAATCGTTCTATATTTTGACGAGAAGGTGGTATACTAATAATTAAAGAAAGTGTCTTTTTTCTCGCGAAGCAGAACTACCCAACTGAACAGTCTGACATAATCCAACTTTTTCAGACAATTGAACATGATCCGACCTCCTGAACAATCGGACATGATCCGGCCTCCGATACTATCTGACATTATCCACCTTCGGGACCATCTTAAATGATCCATCCTCCGGGACCATCTGACATGATCCTGCTTCCGTGTCCATTATACATGATCCACCCTCTGGAACCATCTGGTATGATCCTGCCGCCAACCGATACGACGTGACCGCCACCTGGCAAATAGCAAAGACCACACACTTCTACACCACCAGTCTCGAATCACAGCAGGCGAACCGTCCACCAAAGCAATATCCTTGCTATCCATATTGCAAATCCACAACACAACCCACCCACCAGACGAATAAAGAACTGGTCACATATTATGTCCGCCAAATATTTCGCAGCTTCGATTCAAGTGAAAGTTGACGTCAAATGCGTTAGGGAACGCATTTTAGCGCACTTACATTCCTGGTATAATCTCCATCTTATCTTCATCCGATTCACCATAGCCTACAACGAACCATGTAACCCGATCCGACATAGTGGCCCAGGACACATACATTACATCACACTTTCTTTAGAGTTTCTTAACAAACTCAATCACATGAGTCAAGTCACACATCACGTCATTAACGTAACCCTGAAAACTACCTTAATTATAGACAACCTTCCACGTGGATGTTTCAGTTCCATGCATGAGTAATTCCTTAATAAAGCGGAAATCGCTCACTGGTTGACCAAAATTACGCCCCTTTCTTCACTTAACATTTTGACCCGACTAAGTAACTTCAGAAAACCGTATCCGAGATTCACCATCATGAACCGAAATAGAAAATCAGATCACCACATTCCATTCAGCCTGAATTGCAAATATATCATTGGATCATCCTTCGAACACTGTATAATAGCAACAGAGTACGGTGGCATAGACTATAATGGTGATGTTTGTTGCCTTGGCCTTATCCATCCTCACTCTTTCAGCTATGGACCTACCAATATACATCTTATGTTTTTGTAAGAAATCTAGACCAAGCAACTAACTATTTTCAATTGGAACCGTATACCTACTTTAGTTGAAGACCTTGTTAAATGCATGCTCACCGGTCCCACAAAAGTACCACTTTCCCGCAGATCTCGCCCTGCAGTGTTCACACACTTTCTCCAACACTGGATCCTCCTTCGGCAGCTTTCACTTTCCTGTCTGAGATCAGGTCAACCTCCACCGCCGTATCTACCACAGCACGTATGACAAATCCGTTTTCCCTCACTTAAACCCGGTACGTCGACTCAGATTTAATCATCTATTGCCAATTTACTTTTATATTCGCATTTTTTTTTTCTTGCCGTCTCTTTGAGTATCATCGCTTCCATCTGTTACGGATTAAGGACGGTCTCTGAGCATATGTGTCTGTTCGCTTCCCACAGTGCCCAGTTCCTAAGTTTCGGTTATTCACGTTTGAAATGCCCTGTCTCTTGACAATTATAACATGGCTGCCCGGTTAGGGAAAATGATGGCCTTTTTAGGCCTCGCTAAAACCTTGTCAGGCTTTCTCATCAATATGTCTATCTTCTATCGAAACTTTCCCATCGCCTTCTCCACTGCAAAAATCATATCCACGTGCCCCATATGTAACGGACCGTGACGCATTGAGATGCTGCCACAGTTATGTCTAATTATGGAGCATTTACCATTAGCGGAAATGTCACACACTTTAGCAGTACTGGCTGGAGCATGTAGAATACTGGTTGCTGGCTGCCGGAGTCAATTTATAAAAAGCTCAGACAGCCCACAAACACTACTGTAGCTCCTACCCCTGTGAGACCGGTACCTGCGTCGTTTACTGATTCTGCACATGTTGCAGCAACGATGCCACGGTCTGATATTGAACACCTGGTTCACAGGCATCTGCGTTTCTTTCTGATACTGCACAGGCTGCGCTTCCCATACCACGCCACATGTGTCTGTGTCACAGACCGATGTTACACAGCCAGTTCCACTGAGCCCTGCACCTTGACCATCTCCACCTTGAGCCGTAACATTTTCAGCCACGCCCCAAGTCTCCCCACCTTAGATGAGATGATTGGTTATATGAAGATTGATGATAGGCGTTGGCATTAGCTGCATTTACACTATGGCTTCTTCTCAATCATGGACCGGTTCAGTGACTGGTCTGATAGCTTGCTGTCACAGAATCAGATTTAATGAACATGAGAATGGCCACATCTGATCAGATGCCTGATATGTTGTAGGCTAGCCTTTGCTCTGTCGTTATGTGTTCGTGCATTTCCCTGAACACTATTACCTGAGTGACCCTAGGCCCAATAACAATAATCTTCCGTATTTCAGACATCATAGCCGTATCAGCATCGACCAGATGTACTCCAGCAATGTTTAGAAATAATGGTTCAATTCATTAATATAACTAAAATTCCAAATGTATTTTGAAGTTGTAACGTTGTGCGTTGTTTCCCCCCAAAAAGTATGTCAACGTGTTCTCAGCGGGATATGTACGGTAACACAACGGTTATGATTGCGACAAATCTAAATGATACAATGTCCATTTATCAATTTATTATTATCAATAAATAACTATTTTGTAAAGAAAAATAACGGTAGTACCAGTATGATTACTAGATGCGCTTATACGTTTAATTCAGGCATACAGTAAAATGTCTAACATATATTTTGAAAGGAGACTTAAAGAGTGACACCAATATAAATTAACTTAAATTCAACCTTATTCGGCTTCAATTATATACACAGTAAATGAGACGATACATTGTAAATCAATCCTGTTTTTTGTGGACGCCAGCAAAACATAAATATTGTTAGAATATTTATTTTGCCATGGATACTGATTTTGTAAAAATATGTATTCAGTTTTAATGAAGCTTCTTACTTAATGCTTCGTAAGAGATTTTTAAAACCCCATTCATCTTTAAGGTCTATTTATTTGTCTTTAAAACTATTGGAACCTAACCAACACAAATATACGCTGCTACAACTATAACACCTATTTTTAAACTGTGAAATCTACTCACCTGCAGTGGTCGTGATAGTAATAGGTCCGTCAAAACAACACGGTCGTACACCACAGAAGGATTTGTAATTTAAGAAGAAAGGTAACACGCTTCAAAATAAAAAAATGATAAAACAAACCAATGGAGAATAGAACTTTATGCAGTACTGCATTCAAATCTATTCTAAATTTGAAAATAAGAATGTGGACCTTATTTAATAGTTTCATAGAGAATGCATTAGAATATATTAGATATTCAGATGCAAAGAGATATTTGGAATATGTTAAAAGGATTAGTTAAGCCAATTAAATCAAGCACATTGCATACAGATGTCTTTGTAAAATATGTTGAATCAATCAATGACCCTAATTCCCGCTTCTACCAACCAGATGAAGACGTCATTCATTTAGATGAGCGATACTTGAATGACGAATTACGCGTAATGTATGCAGAGTTAAATATTAAGATTACACGTGAGGAAATTTAAAAAAAGCAAGCATTTATTTAAAAACTGATAAGTCGGCAGGTCCGGATTATGTACTAAATGAGTTTTTAAAATATGGTGTTTCCGAAAATCAGTTTTTGGAGGTTTTATTTGTACTTTTGTTATAAAATGTTCAACCAAAGTTATTCTAGAGGCATGCACACACGCCGGGTATGCGAATACTTCGTTGACGGATGGCACTTAACTAACAGAGAACAACAAAAGCCACGCGCGAGAGGTGAGTTCTTCAGCTTTTTTGTATTTATGTTCTGTTTATTTGGTTTTTAGACGCGGAATATTGTTTGGGTGATTAATGGTATAGCACTTCGTATTGCGAAGAAAGAAATTCGCGGAAAAACGGTGAATTATTAAAAAAAAACGATAAAATTCCATCGATAATCAGCATGAATTGAATGATCAGTACATATTTTAACAAAATAAACATACTTGGAAATAAATCAAGAACGTGCTTACTATTCGAAATAAAAGATCAATATATCCAGTAATGTTACAACATGTTACATTTTAGTTTACTAATGTATTTGAGAAAATTCAAATGTTTTAAGAGTCGCATGCACATTTTTCATCTGCACTTCGTTTACCGATCATCTAAAAAACAATGGCACTTCGTTTCCCGACATCTAGACACTTTTTTCCAGATATAACACACTCGTTTTT
>VMBQ01000109.1:124239-196327 GCA_007657795.1 Dreissena rostriformis | reverse complement strand
TATATTGCGTCCCTACTGACATTTATGAGACACTTGATTGTTGGTTACGATTATAAATAATAAATGTATAAAGATTCGGATATATACGAGATGCAAATCATTGTAATGTATAACAAATGTATGTGGTATTTGTATATGACCGTTGTATATATTTTGTGTTGAAATAAATTAAACGAACAGAGATATAGAGCCCACAAGACAAAAACATGTATAATGATATACACCTTCTCCGCATATTTGCGTTTTGTCCGATCCCCCCCCCTTTTTGCCTCTGCTCGTATTATTAATCGGCATCTTTTAATTAGTTAACACAACTCATTCCTATAAATGTATTGGTACTTGATTTATTTCAACACAACTTTTTCTTTTTCAATGTGTCACATGACTTGCAATTACTGTTTATATACATATTTGTATGTTCACATGGGCCTATGGCCTACTGATTCTGAAATAAAATCTTCTTCTTCTTATTTCGTAAATGTTATTTCTATTGCTGCGTTCAGCGTTAATTATTAAATATATTCACTGCCTGGTTTGTTGATGAAATTAATTCAAAACCAACGATCTTGTCTAAGGTGACCCAAAGTTTATTTTCTGCAAATTCAAGACAATTTTGTAATCAAATATATATTAAAATAGTATACATATGCATGCACAGTTTATAAAAGTATCTTATGAAAAATTTGTAATAAACATTTCCACAGTAATTTCCATAAACGTAAATAACATATCATAATAAATATATCTTTAAGTACCTGGTATATAATATGAGTCTGCGGTCTAGTAATTATAAATTAAACGTTATTGTTTACATACCAAATAATCCTTTAGAATTAACAATATAATAAAATCAATTATTATAATAAAATCCAAATACACCTTATATTATTTCTTAACTATAAATTGCCGCACTTAATAAAATAATACAAACAACAAAATAAATATCCAAAATGTAGATTACTACATACCTGCAAATACAAGACAATTTTGTACAGGCAAACATAGCATTAATTTGCAGTATTTTTGGAGGCTTTGATCGTGATACATCGACAATCTCCGGAATATCCGTAAGATAGTTCGTTGGTGTTTTATTAATAGGTGTTCCCTTTAATGGCAAGTTGTTTTAACCTTTTTCCTGGTTTACGTCATACTCAAGCAGTATGACTAATAGTATTGGTATTGTAAACAGGTATTTCTCTGACCTCATTACGTTTACAGTTATAGTTCGTTAACTTCGACCGACTTTCTGTCTTTAAACTCAAAATCATATTAACAGGTTATCTGGTGGCTATCTGGGAATTGAGTTTTATTGTTTGCACTTGCAGACCATATGTTATTCTCATATGACCATGTCATTTACAAATTATGCTTATTATAAAATAAAATTAACAATAATTGATGCAAATATATATTAATGAATCCATGAAGTTAGTATTATGTTTTCTTAAGGGATTACATCGGTAAGCTGTGTGTGTTAAAATTAAGGATAACATTGTTTAAGTTTAACGCGTGTTTACATATTTATAATTAAAAAGCCAAAAGACAATGTTTAAAACTGAAAGTAACAAAATAATTTTAACTTTTAATGTATAAACAAATGCAAGTTATACCAGATAGTTTTGTTTTTTTGTTTTAGTGTCTCGTTAGTAACAAACTATACGACACATTAATGTTTTTAGATTTCAGAAGTTCGACACTATCCGTCAATATAACGCAATAATCGATACGCTACGAACAAAATTGTGTCGCGTTCTGAGAAAACTGGGCATAATGCATATGCGTAAAGTGTCGTCCCAGATTAGCCTGTACTGTCCGCACAGGCTTATCCGGGACGACACTTTCCGCATAAACTAAATTTTCGCCTAGAAGAGACATCATTTCAACGAAAAATTCCATAAAAGCGGAAATTGTCGTCCCTGATTAGCCTGTGCGGACTGCACAGGCTAATCTGGGATGACAATTTACGCACAAGCATTATGCCCAGGTTTCTCAGAACACGACACAAATAATACTACAAGATTGCTCCTACTATATAAATATAGAATTATTTAATACTGTGAAAACCAACACGAGGTGCCTGCATGTGCATTTACAAAAACACGAAGGCAAAATGTTACCGAATAAATGCATGTTTTATTCATAATTACAAACACGCATTAATATGTTTTAGTTTATCTGATCTGTCTTGATAAATTTGATCTGATTTGTTACATGTACTACATAACACTACTATATGTGTCATGTTCTGAGAAAGCATTATGCCCAGTTTTCTTAGAACGCGACACATATTAGTTTCCGCTCTGTTAACCGTGACTATTTACTGCTCATTATTTCAATGTACCGTTTTTTCATATATGATAATATCTGAATTTTATATCAATACAGTTATATGATTTGTGCATTTATATATTGATCCGTTAAAAGAAGTAAGGTTTGCTCTGCTCCTTTCTATCGAACCTACAATTTAGAGTTGAAATCAACGCACAATCTACTGTAAACATGTAACCGTTTGCATAAATAACATTTCCCTTAATGATAATGATGCATATTACAAAATCATGTATTTTCCAGTTTTTCATTTTTGCTTCTGGAGCCCAGGCAACCCTCATTGGAAACAATGACCTGATGGGACGGGCCCTTGCCGCAGGGGTGGGGCTGATGAACGCCGTGTACTGCGGCTACAGCGCCTCGGGTAGAACTTACTTTCAATCAAACTTAGTCTTAAAAGAAATTCTTTGCGATGACCTTTCAAAGTCAGGGATCACAGCTTGTATGTATTTCTTTCAATTGTAATATTGTGAAGCATGGTTCGTCTTGTATAGGTTATTCGTCCAGTCATGTAAAACCCCATTAATACTCAAAATCAACGAATATTTCGTAAAATATAAACGCTAGACGGGGTCTGGTAACACAGATTTAGAAATAGTTTATTTAAGACCGAAAAACGTATTGTCATTTCGTATCATTACTGTATAAAACAAAGGTATATGTCGTAAAACATGTAGGATTTATATATAAAAAAAATACTAATAGCAATTAGTGTGGCAACATTGTCACTGCGGGCGGGTGGCACCCAAAAGCAAACTCCTATTTCAATGTTCACTCAATTTGTTATTTTTTTATATAATCATCAATGATTTATTTTAAATTCTATAGTAGAAGCAGGTGGTAACAGCTTCTCTCGAAAAATGCTTTTTAATTCTTATTATGAAAACATTTCACCTTTAAAGTTCAATATAAACACGATATGGGTAAACGTAATTTAACGGTGCTCAACTCCATCTACGCTTCATTAGTTTATATGAATCTCAATTGTTCTGCCTCTGTCTGCCTCTCGCGTTTCTATTATGTTAAGCCACATAGTTCATTAGTTTATTTAAGTCTCATCCACAATTAATCATAACAATACAATTACAATCGAAGATGCATAGAATGTATGAATGTGGCCATTCTTAGCGAATTATAAGAGACTTTATATCGCAATATCATAATACTGACATAAAATACAACATAACATAATATATAACACTTATCAAACTAAAATATATCTATTGAAAGTTTAATAATTATTATGATTAATGTTAAACTATACTAATATATTTACATATTAAAAACTTGATTATTTTTTGATAATAAAGACATTTAGATATTTGTCTAAAATGGTATTAAAACATGGCATTAAGAGTTATGTTTTCAGGTTGTTTTACAGACTTTTTACGTTAAAAAAAAACAACAGAATAATAAACAAAATAATATAATACACACGCTACACGTTCAGTATATGTGTTACATTATAGGCGGACTCCTAAATCCCTGCATCACCCTGATGTTCTGCCTGACAGGGAAGCTGCCATGGAAGAAGTACTTTCTGTACGTGCCCTGTCAGTTTGTAGGGGCCTTCATAGGAGCCGCCGCAACGTACGGCATTTACTATGGTAACGACACTACAGAGTGTTTGGACGTCATTTTTGTGTAATAATTTATTTTCATATCTTTACATAATTCTTGTTCAACTCTGCATCAAACTCACGATATTGGGTTAATTTTCACATTTTGTAGACAGTATGTAATTACTTTCGCAGGAATTATATTCTTAAGATCTTAATATATGACCATTTTTGTAACCTGTTCTATTCTTTCACTTCTCGTTTTCATCATAACTAAGTACACATTATAAGTTGGGGAATATATTGAGCCTCGTTCTGGGAAAACTGGGCATAATGCATGTGCATTAAGTGTCGTTCCTGCAGTCCGCACAGACTAATCAGGGACGACATTTACCGCTTTTATGGATAGTTTTGTTTCGAGAAAGTCTCTTCTCAACGAAAATTTAATGCGGACTGCACATGATAGTCTTGGACAATACTGTACGCAAATGCATTAAGCCCAGTTTTCCCAAACAGGACGCATGTGATCTTATATAGTCGTGGAGCTTGGTCCACGTTGCGATCGTATA
Source organism: Dreissena rostriformis (assembly GCA_007657795.1). Lineage (NCBI taxonomy): Eukaryota > Metazoa > Mollusca > Bivalvia > Myida > Dreissenidae > Dreissena > Dreissena rostriformis. The sequence continues at coordinate 191,871 of VMBQ01000109.1, read as the reverse complement.
TTTGTTATGTGGATTTATTATATTTGCCCACTTAAACGCATTCATGTATTACGTACGGAATACTGAATTGATAAGTTATTCAAAAGTTAATCAGATCAAACCATGTATTCAAGCAAGATTGCATCGAAAGCGGGAGACTTATTGACATTCTCTCGAGTACGTGTACTGGTTAGAACCAGTACTTGGTGTCTTTAGGGGAGATCTAAAGAACGCTCCAATAGAGGGAATCGAACCCGTGTCCTCCCAGTCGCTAGTCGGATCGCATATACACTACGCCACGGGGACCTTTAATTCACCTGAAATGTTAACTAATTTGCTTACTAGCTAATTATCATAATCATGCAGAATATCTTCGTCAGTTACGCCGGAAACGTTTACCTCATTCAGAAAATATAAAGTTTATTGTATAAGCAAACTATTTCTCTTATAGAGAAATTGTTTCACGACAGCGGACGAGATTTAGCTCCTGTGTTCGCGTCCTTTCCTGCGCCAGGCGTGTCCACTCTCACGGGATTCTTCGATTTGGTATGGACACTATTTGCTTCTATCTGATAATGAGTTTATTTTATAAAAGCTTATTGCTTAAAAAGTATAGTTTTAAGTAATATTTGATATATTTGTTTATGCGAGACAGATTGTATTCCTTGTTGGCACGCTTGTACTAAGTACCATAGTATTTTATTACAAAAACAACAACAAAACCCCATGCCTTTATTTACACAATGACACTGCGTTAACGTTTGAACGTCTTAGCCTGTTCGATTGTGTCTTCTTCGTCAGGCAATTTTAAAATAATCAAAACGGCGCGTCAAGTTGAAAAGCAGTTGCCCTAGATCAAGGTCAAACGTTGGTGTCAAATGTCAAATTCATTTTTTTCTGGATTTTAACGTTATTATTAACAAGACACGTATCTCTTTATAAAAGGTCAGGTTCAAATTTAGAGGTCAAAAGTTTTGCGGACTATGATAGTCAATATAGTGTCATCATTCAAATGAAATTACTATAACTTAACACCGGTTCGTTTTCCCAGTACTTAAATAATGTATTGCGTAATAAAGGCTTTTGTTAAGGTCATAATAAAATACTAACATTATTGGCATACAAATACAAGTAACAGCTGTTCTCGCTGAGGGTACATGTAAATGTGTTTTTCGATAATTACAATAATGAATATCAATATTAACATGAGCTCGACATGTGACAGTCATCTCCAATAGTCATTTCCGAAAAGTCCTCTCCGACAATCATCTAGTCAATTTATCGTTTTGAATAGGCATATGTATGTACTGTGTGGCACTTTGGGTAAATGCTATATTTCGACTCGACAGGCTATGGGTTGTGGTCTTCTGACGGGCTGTTCATGTATGCTTATTGACCCTAACAACGCCAAGACAGCGTCCGGTGTGGTTCCCATAGCACTTGTCTTCCTCGTCTACGGTATAGTCATGTGTGTCGGAGTCCAGACCGGCGCGCCAATCAACTTCGCCGTTGACCTGTCTGGTAGAATATTTGCCGCTATGGTCGGCTTAAAGTCGTTCCAGCGAGAGTAAGTACGCTTTAAGCACCGCGCATATTCGTTTCTAAAACATGTACATATTACGCCTAGCTATCTTGAACTCCAATACAATAGTTGACAATTATCGTCAAGCAACATACCAAACAATACCATTGCGACAGTTAGGTCTGTCCTTGACTGACGCAGTCGTTTCTGGCAGACATGCAATTAAAAACGTTTAAGTCACGTGTTACTTTGTTCCTACTGTGCTTCATGTTGCCAGTGCATTATATTTTGAGCTTTGTTAACACAGTACTAAATCATCTGGATATGTCAGATAATACCGAGCAAAAAGGAAGTGGTAAATTTAAATTGTATACAAGTGTAGCGTTTGGTTTGTGTTTGAGGACAAAAATGAGAATATGTTTATTACATTGCATTATTTTGCCAAAAACAGTGTGAAGAATGGATGAACAATTTCATTTTTTTCTCAAAAAGATAAATTCAACCAAGAGTTGTTGTATTACCAATTAACTACTTAAAACGATGAGAACGTCAAAGTATTTAATAACATCTATACACTTGCGTTGCACAACTTTTTACAAAAAAGCTACCTGACGTAATATTTATAATAAAAGAGTTTGTAGACACATAACGTCGATGCGTGTACATGGGTATATTTGTTGATTATAGTGTATGTTTTATTTTATTGTTTGCTAAGAAACGTTTCCGATTACTGGTTCCTGGTCGTACCAGCGGCATGCTATTTTGGAACCATCATAATGGTGACGTCATATCAGCTGCTTATCGGAAACAATCTTCCCGAAGATGACATTTACAACCGCGAGAGTAGCAGCAGCACGGACAGTAACTCAAGCGCAGACAATGCCATATTTCTGGAAACTAGAACAGCCAATACCACTCAAATGTAATGTTAAATTGTGGTTCTAACTTGGTTATGTTTGTGAAGAATATTATCGCAACGTTCCGGTAATGCTAAATGAGAATGTATCAATCAATATTGACATCAATTTCCAAAAGCTTGCATATTTTAAGAGGTTGTTTTATATGTAATGAGTATATGTCATAACTGCAAATACAATCGACACATAGCATCTAATAAAATGTAATTTGACTCAATGCAAGCATGCTGGACCGCACAAAGGCCTCTCATACGTCAGGGACGTTGAGTGCCGCAATTCAGTGAGACTGAGCCAAACATGAGTAATCAAATAAATACATCATTAATACATGTAACTTAAGAATCATTATTGTCTTTGGTGTATGATGTTTTGAGAATATTTTTTTTCAATTATTCATAGGTTTAAATAAAACATATATTGTTCAAGTGCAGCATTTTTGACAAACTAACGTGAACAAATATTCTTCGGGTCAAAATATGTTTTTTTTTAAACCTCAACACAAATTACAGCAGATTTTTTAAATTACTTTTCAAAGCAGATAAAACGAGATAAATAAAAAACTAGAATAAAAGTTCTGACGAAGTACCACAACATGAACGAAAGTACAGTTGTGTTCACAAATACGAGCAAACGTGTCGGTATCGGCATTTATATGTTAGTTAAAAATTTAATTGAAATAAACCATATATGATTGATGTTTACATGTAAAGATTTATTTTAAATTTAATATTACATTCCTCTTTCATAGTCAGATATTTGCTTAAGATTGCGAGAGTAAAATGTTGCAATTAAAACCGTATATACTCGCTTTAACGGCTCGTTAATTGCAAGCAACCTATCCCGAGATGTATAGATAATAATGTTATATAATGTATTATATTAAAGTCAAGTTATGTACATGCATGTATGGTTTAAAGCCTTTAATAAAGTTATTACTTTTTACTGGTCTTGATTTATTATTTGCAAATTAAAAATAACTAACAAGTGTTTATTAATGTTTAAGAAGTGTATGGCAATAAAAAATACGATTAAGTGAATTGTGTGTTATAATATGAATACATCATCACACTTATACAAATAAATAAAGAAAATGGATACTGATGTACATTATATATATAAACCAGTTTGACTTTTTTATGTATGATATTCATGCTTAAAATATTGACAGTTTATAACTTAATTAAGTTAATGTCGCAGTTGTTTATAACTTAATTAAGTTAATGTCGTAGTTTGGAATATTGACACAGTTTATAACTTAATTAAGTTAATGTCGTAGTTTGGACGAATGTGAAACATATTCTCTCAACTGAGTTTGATCTTATTCGACTTACGCCATACACAGATGTGTGAGACATTATCNGGGGGGGGGGGGGGGGGGGGGGGGGGGTATTCACGTGATAGTCAAGGTGGCGACGTCTATGCTGAGACAGGTATTTTGTCGCCAGTTCATACCCTTTATTTCTTTTTTTTAGCAAAATTAATAAAGGGTATAAAACAGCAAAAAAAAAACTGTTTCGGCACGGACGTCGCAGTCTTGACTTTCTTTTGATCGTCACGCGATTATCCCCTCTGATTATTCAATGTTCGACCGTATAAAATGTTAGGCACTGTATAACGTATCTTTGTAAGACTGTATTAAGTTATCATTTTACGTCGCCAGATTTGAGTCGCGTTCTGAGAAAACTGGGCATAACGCATGTGCGTAAAGTGTCGTCCCAGATTAGCCTGTGCAGTCCACACAGGCTAATCAGGGACGACACTTTCCGCCTTAACTGGATTTTCACTAAGAAGAGACATCATTTCAACGAAAAATTCCATAAAAGCGGAAATTGTCGTCCCTGATTAGCCTGTGCGGACTGCACAGGCTAATCTTGGATGACACTTTACGCACAAGCATTATGCTCAGTTTTCTCAGAACACGACACATTTAAGTGCTTAATGGCATGGAAATACCATCATAACTATCTGCTAACTATCTACTTAAATACACATTAAGTATCAACCAAATGCTTTCGGTCCGAATAATTATTGTCTGTCAATTTCAAATATTCCATACATGAGGTATACAATCTAGATAGCTTAAGGACCCGACACTTTTAGCGACACATTAATACCATGAATACCGGCAAGTTTGTTGCAAAATCGAAAAGTGTGTCGAAATGAAAAAAAGGCCTTGGCAAACAGCGTAGACCCTGATGAGACGCCGCATGATGCGGCGTCTCATCAGGGTCTGCGCTGTTTGCTTACAGGAATTTCTGTAAGAAATATTCTAAATAAATAAATAAATATACTAGACATCCCTAATGTTTTAAATAAATTGATCCAATTTAGAAGGATGGGAGAGTCCACTAGGCATAAATGGGTTAAAAAGTATTTTTGAGGCAGTTGGCAAAACAGAAAACGAGGTTTTACATGTTATACAAAGTACATACACACACTTTGAAAGTTCATTCAATGTTAAATTACAAACTCCGTAAAGCGAAACGACCGAAACGAAATCAGTTTAGCAAAATGGGTTACATGCCCGGGATTTAATAACAAATCTTGTACAATTATGTAAAATATGTAAATCATTTCGTTTTATTGCTACGTTGAAATCTATGTAGGTCCCCGTGAATGAGCATTTCGTTAATGTGTGCTACCCAAATAGATATACAGCCACGATGAGTAAATGTGTCACGTTTTGAGAAAACTGGGTATAATGCATGTGCGTAACATGTCGTCCCAGATTAGCCTGTGCAGTCCGCACAGGCTAATCAGGGACGACACTTTCCGCCTAAATTGGATTTTTGCTAAGAAGATACTTTATTTAAACGAAAAATGTCATAAAAGCGGAAAGTGTCGTCCCTGATTAGCCTTAGCGGACTGCACAGGCTAATCTGGGACGACACGTTATGCACATGCATTATGCCCAGTTTTCTCATAATATTACACAAATGGGTTCAGCTTTTTAACGTTTAAATATGATAACCTGACAGATGCTTCTAAATAATGTTGAGTACGAATGTAAATAGGATTTTTGATACACCGAGCATGTTCCCATTAACTTATTAATGACTGGCCTACATAATAAAAATAGACCGCTGAACAAGGACTGATATACGTACACGTTCTTTTGTTTATATGTGACTGTTAAGTTTAACATACTTACAGGATTAAAATATCCCAAACTATCAAAATATCGAAAAAAAAAACATTTTCATTTTGATATAATGTAAATAATTGCATTTACTAACACATCTTTTATAGGTATCATAATCTAAAATAATCTGTCAAATTCAGAAAAAATCATGCGTTGAAAATGCTCACCTTGATTCAAACTCGGGACCTTTGATAGCACATGATTACGCATTAATACTGGACCATTCAGGCTTAACACAAATAACCGTAGTTTTAGTTTCATATTTTATTTAAGTGACACATAGTACATACATATAATAACTATTATATACAATTTCAAATCGAAATAAAAAATGAAATGTTTAGTATATTGAATCATGAAATATTTCGATGTTTGCAGTACTACCCATCCATACAAATGGCTTACGAGTCACTAATCAAACATGGATAAGTGTAGCCGTCTTATGCCTGTTAAATAGTATATAGTAAAATAATCACTGATATGATATAGGATATACAGTCTACTCTCGTTATCTCGAAGTCAGCGGGAACAAGAAAAAATGTCGAGATAACGAGAGCTCGAGATATCCGATTAGGCGTTTTCAAGGAAAGAATGCGACCAAAATTTACCTTGTTTGTAACATCTAAATACCTGCTAAGTGGTCTAATACTCACAACGGCGTAATAATTAATGTATGAGATTCAATGCGCGTTTCTTACGATTCTTTGATGTTAAAAAAATACTGAACTGTACATGTACGTTTTGTAGTTTGAAATGCAAAGTTTAATCAATTATTAGTACAGGATAAAATAAAAATGAAAAGCCATTCTGAGTCTTATCTTAATTATCTCTATAAGCATTCCGACCAATTGTCATGCAATAACAGAGCAGCACATAGTTAAGTGTTGGGCTAGTGTTGTGTGCAGCGCAAGTTGAAACAGTTTGGATCTAAATGATCGCCCACGACCATTTAAATCCAAACTGTTTAAACTTGCACTGCACACAACACTAGCACAACACTTCACTCAACATCCCCAGATCTAGACACAGGCTTGAACAATTTAGTAATGTCCTTCTGCTTCGAACAGACACTCTGCAGAAAATTAGTCTTTCGGCCTGTCGACAGGCTGTGTGTTAATTGCAGTTTATTGCAGTTAAAGTTACAGGTCTTACTCAAGTGTTAATGGCTAACGACATTACACCTGTGTGGTCATTGATGCAATGAACGGATCAATTACATACCGCACAGTATCGGGAGCAGCCGGGCGAAGCGGGAAGGTGAAGTATCAACTAATTATTTTTTTCACCTTTGCCGACACAGGGACAGTTATTCGCACTTCGAGATAAACCACAGTAAATACATGTAAAATCGGGACTCGGGACAAATTTGTATGTCGAGATAACGAATTAGTCGAGATAACGAAACTCGAGGTATGCGATAGATAAAGAAGGAAAAACGTTGGGACATTGAGCTTACCGCGACATATCGAGAAACTCGAGATATGCGATGTCGAGATAACGAGAGTAGACTGTAGCATTAATGAATGTCATGTACAATTTTGTATAATGACCATAACCGTATTAGAGTATAAGCTCTTTTATTATGCATTATAAGCCATGCATAAATACATGTATCAATTATAGTGGGGAAATGGTTCAACTTAAAACATTCATCATCAGTTTATCTGTATTAAAGTCTCTGAATATCGATCGTTGCTTGACGCACAAAAACACAATAATTTAGGACCATTAATACAATTATTAACGATATTGATAAACTCCGAGTCGTGGCAAGGAAATTAAACAAAAAGAACAACAAATATATTATTAAAAAGTAAAAAAATATCATAGTGTAAGGGATAGTTTTGTTTTGAAATCTTGATTGTGACTGTAAATTTAAGGTACAAAAGCACGACCACTACATCTATTAGAATCATACACGAGTTCTCCCCCTTACACAAAACGAAAAACGGAAAAAGATAAAAAACACACGAGTTCAAACAACAAAACACATTAAAGATCGACGAGACTATACAATGACTAATAATACATTTTTTTTTTTTTTGTGATGCATTCTTTTTTTTCTGTGTTTCTTATTGAATGTACTGACATATCCAGATATTAATGTAAAATGTATCGGAGTATTCAATTTTAAAACTGTGTTACTAAGCTTTTCATACTTTTATATCGATTCTCACTGAGCACTGATAAAATGTTATGAGAAAAAACTCTCTCATTTAATTATAGTGCCAAATTTCCGTCTGACCATCGCTAATTTATTAATACAGAATACTTTACCTACGACTATCTCTCATTTACTATTACAGACTACGTTCTCTCTCACTATCTCTCATTCACTAATACACACTACTTTCTCTCTGACTATCTCTCATTAACTAATACAGACCACTTTCTCTCTCACTATCTCTCATTAACTAATACAGACTACTTTCTCTCTGACTATCTCTTATTAACTAATACGGACTACTTTCTCTCTGACTATCTCTCATTCACTAATACACACTACTTTCTCTCTGACTATCTCTTATTAACTATTACAGACTACGTTCTCTCTCACTATCTCTCATTAACTAATACGGACTACTTTCTCTCTGAACATCTCTCATTCACTAATACAGACTACTTTCTCTCTGACTATCTCTTATTAACTAATACAGACTACTTTCTATCTGACTATCTCTCATTAACTAATACAGACTACTTTCTCTCTGACTATCTCTCATTAACTAATACAGACTTCTTTCTCTCCGACTATCTCTTATTAACTAATACGGACTACTTTTTCTCTGACTATCTCTCATTCACTAATACACACTACTTTCTCTCTGACTATCTCTTATTAACTAATACACACTACTTTCTCTCTGACTATCTCTCATTAACTAATACGGACTACTTTCTCTCTGACTATCTCTCATTAACTAATACGGACTACTTTCTGTCTGACTATCTCTCATTCACTAATACACACTACTTTCTCTCTGACTATCTCTCATTCACTAATACACACTACTTTCTTTCTGATATTTCTCATTAACTAATACGGACTACTTTCTCTCTGAATATCTCTCATTCACTTATACAGACTACTGTCAATGTAGACCATCGATCTAATATATGATATGCGTTCTGTGAAAACTGGGCTTATTGCAAATTCGTAAAGCTTCTTCACATATTAGCCTGTGTAATCTGCACGGGCTAATCAGGGACGTCATCTTCCGTCTTAGCTGGATATTCGATTGGAAGATACTTCTTTTGAACAAATAATTCTATAAAAGCGTAAAGTGTAGTTCCTGCTAAGCCGTGCGAACTGCACATGCTAATCTGTGACGACATTCTACCCAGATGCAGTAAGTCCAGTTTTCCCAGAACGAGGCTCATACCCATCAGACCTCGCTTCAATAGAAGGACAGGCAGCTAGATGGAAAACGATATAAACACAAACTTTGTTGTGCGATTTGCGAGAGACGCATATAAAACTATTTCTTGAATTGATGTTACCGCGAAGACGATCTCGCTAGAACTGATTTCGAAAGCTATTTATAGCTGCAAATACCAACTGTTACACTCAAAATAACTCACAATTCCTGTTAGTTTTTTTCCTTCGTAAGAACGAAGTTCGCTGCTTAACGAAGAAACGCGGTATACTAATAAAGACTTGCACTATTTTAATTACATTATATATAGGTTTTGACATATTTAATACTTAACTTAAATACGTATGCGACATTACGTATATGACATTAAGCCAAGTCCCGGTAGATGGCATATTATACTCATTTCCAAAATGCGAGTAAACAGTGTAACACAATACAAATGGTATTCCGATGCAACACCGTGTGAACCTTTTTACATTTTCTGAAGATCTGTCCACGCTAATGTATTAAAACTTTATTTATGTAAAGTGTTTCCTGCTCGGTCCCAGTTGTGTGCATGTATTAGCAGACTGATATTTTACACATAAACATATATAAGGGTTACTTACAAAGAGCGCGGCACCGAATTGATATGGACAATTGACATTGTTTGTGTTGATGAAAGAATCAATTATTGCATTTGTTTTTAACGTTATATTTCGCAGAATGATGCCGGTTTAACTTGTTATGGCCTGCAGAAAGTGACACGAGTAAAGACGAATGTCCTTTCATGTTTCTATAATTAACACTTAAGACATAGCACACTCGAGTCTGGTTACAACATAGACCTTTCGCAAGAACTTTTTTTCAAAAGAAGCAGTTGTATTTTTGCATATTTCTTAAATATGATAGTATGTTCAAATAAACAGAAGTAAAAGTAACTCATTGAAGTAATTGAACGGAAATAATGGAATATATTACTCAATAAACCCATGTACCTGATGTTAATTTTATTTATAGACATCACATCTGGTAAAACTGGCTGCATTTGCACACTCCCAAGTATTTCAAGGTATTTATTTCAATATATCAACTTTGCCTCTTGACGTATTTGTTCAAAAGTTCCGTGTGCAAAACTGTTGATTTTGATTTTGCTTGGAAGATGATGGGGATCGTGTGCAAAATTGTTGTTGTTGAAGCAGGGGTGCGTGGTGCTCATTTTCTTGTTGTCGGAAGGTAATGTGGAATAATTTCGTGTAGCTAATTGAAAAAAGAAAATTAACAGTGTACTCAGTAAGTTATTTCTAGCGCTGGTTAAGATGACATTTAACATACATTTTTAATACAGTAGTGCTGAATAAATATATATCGACTTCTTTCGGCGAAATATATATAGTTAGACCGGCCACACAAAATTTCAAGCGACATAATTATGTGAATAATAAAGTTGAACCGACCACAAAAAAGTTTAACAGGCCACACAACCAAATAGCATTTCAAACACTATAGAAATGATACAAAGCTAGGTGTAAATTATAAATTGTCTATAGGTTAAAGAAATGAAAGGTTTCAATAAGTAAGTGTGATGTTTGGCTGTATTGTGTTTGACAATAAATGTGCCTCGCTCCGGTAAACGGGATTTAATAAATATTTGTTAAGTACTTGTCGTCCCAATTTTCTTTCTAAGTGGCGACACTTTCCGCTTTTATGGTATTTTTCGTTCAGAGGAAGCCTATTCTTAGCGAAAATCCAGTTGAGTTTAAATTGTCGTCCCTGATTTGCCTGTTCGGACTTCACAGGCTAATCTGGGACGACACTTTACGCAAATGCATTAAGCCCCGTTTTCTCAAAGCGAGGCTCAAATGTATTCGACACTAAATGAATTCAACGCTAAACACGTTAAGTGAAACATGAGGTAAAGTATCAGTACTGAGTTATCAACGTTAAATGACATAGAATTATATACATTTGAGAAAACAAATAAAAAATAACCGAGATTTGAACTTTAAAAAAATCACATGTTTAATGTTGTATTTAGTCGGATATATGTTGCAGTGATGCAGTGCAAGTATCCATTTTCACTGGTTTATTCAAGTGACATTTTATAAGATTATAATCGATATAATTTCTGAGAAGAGAAATACAAAATTAACTGGTTTTGGAACTTTAATTGCTTTGTCCACGCCAGTAACCGGAAATGCCGTTCAAGCCACCGGATCAGGCGAATTGTCCGCTGTGTGGGAAGGCGGTGTACGCTGCCGAGGAGCGGCTGGCGGGTGGCCGGAAGTGGCATAAATTCTGCTTTAAATGCGGTAGGTATGTTATCATCAGGTACAACCGCATGTGGGAAGTTAGCTTGATTTGGTAAGTAAAGGCATTTTGTATATACAAACGGACTGACAGGCGGACGTACGGATTATTTACTTTGAATGCTTACACCTATGAACAGGCCGCTTAACAATTGTACTAATGACTATTACTTAATATAGAAGAGAACAGCATCGTTTTGGAAACGGCTCTTCCTTTATTCAAGCGCGCTGGTATTTAACAACCACATAATAACGAATTTAAACGTGCTTTCATTACAAACGCAGTCTACAGTATGTTATATGCATCCTACCTGATCAGAACATGCTGCCGCTACGCATGCGCATGTAGCGTAGTGACTAACTCCCGAACTATGCCTTACCACTGATAACGAATGCCTCAAAAGCTTCAGATTACTCCCGCCTCTCGATAGTAAAGTGCTGAGAAGATTTCAGGTAAAATTCGGGGAACATCGAACTTGGCTGTTGTAAACACATCTCAATCTCAAAAAGCTGCGTTAATGTGTAATACTTTTAGTGGTTAACGTTGATGTAAATCAATCACGCAGTTTGTGTGGAAAGGGGCCATCGTATTTAGATCTGCAAGTATATTTTCATTATTGGTTAAATATTCCACGATAGTACGTGTATTCAAAACAATTTCGGCCACCTATAGGCATTTGCATCGAGCCTCAACTTCACTGTTCTACAGGTCTACGCCAGAAAGTTTTACCTAGTATGATCCTACGTATATTTAAAAACTCACATTGCGAAGAAAGCCTGTGGAGAAGGCAGGAGAGGCAATCGATTGAATTGTGATGGATGATTTGAAATACATGAGTCGCAATCTGCAAAAACGGTGCTTAATGCACGTGCGTGCATTTTCAATCCAAATAAGCCTGTGAAGTCCGCGAAGGGACGACACTTTATGCTTGTATACCGATATTCTTTTTCGCTTAACGGAGATCTTTTCTGAACGAAATTCCAGTAAAGGCGGAAAGTGTCGTCCCTGATAAGGTGGTGAAAACTGCACAGGCTAATCTGGTTTGACACTTTACGCATATGCATTAAGCCCATTTTTCCCCAGAACAAGGCGTTTGACTGATCTACAATTTCACACTCGACGGTAAATGCAGGTCTCCTTAAAACAATCATGATGATACACCCTCCTTTTCAAGATGATGATATGAGTTGATATTATATAGCAGTCCGCACAGGCTAATCAGGGACGACACATTCCACTTAGACTGGATGTTCGTCTTCAAAAGACTTCTTGTAAACGAAAAATGCCATATTAGAGGTTAACGTCGTCTCTGATGAGCCTGCGCGGACTGCATATTTTAATTTGCGACGACACTTTACGCCTATTCATTAAGCTCCGAACACATATGTATTTCGAATTTTTATTTAGAAACTGTACATCTAATTATACTTTGAATATGTCCCGCAAGGCTAAAAAGGGGTAAATACTTCAATTCGTGAAGAGGCCTCTTATAATAAGACGATGTGTTAAAATGTGTCGCGTTCTGTGAAAACTGGGCATAATGCATGTGCGTAAAGTGTCGTCCCGGATTAGCCTGTGCAATCCGCGCAGGCTAATCAGGGACGACACTTTCCGCCTAAATTGGATTTTTGCTAAGAAGAGACTTCATTTAAACGAAAAATGTCATAAAAGCGGAAAGTGTCGTCCCTGATAAGCTTGTGCGGATTGCACAGGCTAAACTTGGACGACACTTTACGCACATGCATTATGCCCATTTTTCTCAGAACACGACTCAAATAAGCCCTTCATCCGTCAACCTCTATTTCAGGTATGTGCAGCAAGTTGCTGGACAGTACCACGTGCGCTGAGCACGAGGGAATGGTCTTCTGCAAGGGATGTCATGGTAAACGCTTCGGGCCCAAGGGTTACGGGTTCGGGGGCGGCGCAGGGGCCCTCAGTACCGAGACGGGCGAGCAGTTTGGAAACACCGAGTGCGAGATGTCGTGCGTAACCCGAATTAATTTTACGTTAAATTATTGATATCCACTGTAAATAATGTCTATCAATAAACGGTAAAGCAATGGTTTCAAAACGCGCACATATATAAATAATATATAAAATAAAACATACACTTGTTGCATCGCATCGGGCGAGTAGCCATGTAAACTCAAAATACAGTTGCTTTAAATCTCGCACAGTATTTGAATTTTAAACATAAGAACTCCTGAACAGGTGAACCCGAGTCGTACAGGGTGTTTCTAGTTATCTCATTTAATTTAAGATTAAAGTTGTGGGTAATGTACAACATGATCCTTGAATATATCTGTGTGTGCGTGTTGTCAGATCGCACATACAGTATTTAATGAGCAATCAGTACAGTTTTCATCATTCCCCTGCGAAGGGGGAAAAAACTCATTTAGCGAAATACACGCATCACACTTTCATCGATAGTTAATGTTTGTACGCACACCACTTATGTCGAAAACCTTTGGCTTTGCATCATTTTGATATGTAACGTTTCTTTGAGAAAGGGTACACCTAATCAATTATGAACTTTGACGGCATTCATATGAAAGTTGCTTTGAACAACGGTAAAAAAACCCATAGCAAAACGTAACGTTAAATTTGCTTGCATTCCAGGTCCCGGCCCCGTGAGGCGCATATTGGGGGCTCCTCTGGCGGAACGACCGCATGCGGACGCTGCGGACGGAGTGTCTATCCGATGGAGAAGGTCAACGGGATGACAGACGTGAGTTACAAAAGCATGTGATGGCATAACTTACGTATAGAGAAATCGTCTAAAACTCATTTTTTTCACAAACCTGTGTGTGTAATTCATAACATTAATTCACGCGTTACTTGTCGTCACTTATACTGGCGACGTCACTTCCACTACACGCTACGTACTTCCACTTGGAGGATACACATGGCTCAAACATATCTTCAGCCGAAGCCGAATGTAGCTTAGTTCATTTCAAAATATTGTGTAAATTTAGCTGCGTTTTATTGTGCAAATGGTGTTGGAGACACGCCAAACATCAGAGCCGTGTCGTGCAAAAATGAGTCTTTTGTCAAATGCAGCCATCGAGGCTGCAAAACGGCCCAGCGATTTATTTCCATTTTTCTAAAGTACCGGTAAACGGACATTATCGGGGAACGATTTCAAAATTCCCAATTGCAGTCCAAAAAATAGGAAAGTTGCGTCATTTTGATTCCAAAATATCGTTATCGGCAATAGAAAAAAAGCGTGTTATTGTGTGTAACCTTGCTCAATTGATTCAGGTTAAATAGAATAGCGTGTTCGATCAATCAGGCCATTTATAATTTTCAATCGGCAATGTTGTTACCTGATTAAACGTAATGCGTGTGTTTTTGAAGTATAAAATGAGACACATTTATAAGGAAAAAAGGATGCCTGCCGTTGTCAACGTATGGCTTTAAAACCTTGATTGGGAACAAGCCGAGGCCCTAGAAGTGCATCATCAGACAGAATCTCAGTTAAATGAACAATAACCTGTCTCGGTTGAAGAATGTCAGTCCCAAATAAGCACCGAAACTGCGCATTTCACCTAAAAGGCATGAGGACAAATATTTTAATGAGTTTGTACAATTTAGTACCAACTAATTATAAGTACCCCGAATTCCCAATTTGAACATTTCACGACGCGAATTTTCACAATCTCAGGGTTTTAACATGAAACCTTACGTGTCTTTATTGCGGACAAATAAGCTCATGACCAGTCTGCTCGAATGTGCAAGCTGTTTTGTACGCTGGCTGCATAAGACCTATGTTTGCACGACGCGGCTCTGATGTAAACGTTACCCAAAATGTGTGATAATGTGAAGCCATAGGTGGACGAATGAATACTGCCCATTTCTATTACAGCATTGGCACAAGATGTGTTGCACGTGCAAAGTGTGCCACAAGCGACTAGACCCGTCCACCCTGAACCGTCATGAGCGGGAAATCTACTGCAAAGGTATGGTCTTGTGAATAATTAATCAGTTGAAAAGACACCCGTTTGCTCTGCATTACTCGTTGTCTATTTTTTATCCCCCGCCAAAGGCGGAGGGATATTGTTTTGGCGTTGTCCGTCCGTCCTTCCGTCCGTCCGTCCTTCCGTCCGTCCGTCCTTCCGTCCGTCCGTCCTTCCGTCCGTCCTTCTGTCCGTCCTTCCGTCCGTCCGGCACTTTTGTGTCCGGAGCCATATCTTGGAAGTGCTTTGGCGGATTTCATTGAAACTTGGTATGAGTATATATATGGATACGAGGATGATGCACGCCAAATGGCATTGTACACCATCTGTTAATAACGGAGTAATGGCCCTTTGTATCTTGAAAAAAATGCTTTTTCTGTGACAAAGCTCTAAATTGGCGGGGGATATCAATTCAACGAATTTGCTTGTTTTTTTTTTTATTATCCGAGGTGTTTCACTTACATTAATGAATATTTTCACTATGACAGCGTTTAAAATGGCCTTCGAAAACCTTCATGACCTTTATAAGCATGTTGTTCAGTTCTGGCCATTCTGATCGTTCAGTTCTGACCATTCTGATCGTTCAGTTCTGACCATTCTGATCGTTCTGTTCTGACAATTCTGATCGTTCAGTTCTGACAATTCTGATCGTTCAGTTCTGAGCATTCTGATCGTTCAGTTCTGACCATTCTGATCGTTCAGTTCTGACAATTCTGATCGTTCAGTTCTGACCATTCTGATCGTTCAGTTCCAACCAACGTTTTCGTTGGCAAATTGCAGTTACATACTGGCCAATTAAATAACGGAGAACAACTAGTATGCAAATGCTTATAATAAGTTTAAGGGCAATTCGAGTATTTCACATTTTTTTACTCGCGGATTGGTGAACAGCACGTAATTATTGCATACTATGGTAACGGCTGGCAATGCTAAATGAACGATATTTCCCTTCCGAATCCTTGAGTTGAAATGCAATCGAGATGGGTATACTCAATTAACAAAATAATTGAGGTTCAATATTATAATTTTCCCTGGGCCGTGGAAAATGTTATTCACAATGTACGGACAATATTGTGTTAGTACGGACATCAACATACTGATGACTTATACGGTTCTGACCAAATCTTCCACGGAAACTATTGGAAACTATACATAGTTTCTGCTATCGAACCGTCAATGCCATGTGCAGACATGAAATAAAATTATAAATGCCGTTTCTGTTCAGGCTGCTACTCCAAGAACTTCGGGACGACCGGATATGGATTTGGAATCGGTGCCGGTTGTCTGTCTACTGGGACGTAACTTCCCATGTGACGTCACAATATGCCGACCGATGAGGTCATGAGTTCCCTGAGACCAGGAGTGGATAGAAGGAAACCGAAGTCGTGGGGACTGCAGATTGAACTATTTTATTTTGTGTTTCGCTTTTAGTTTGATTGAATTAATGGTAAGATAATATATTTAGTGACAATATTATTTGCTTCTGATGCGAGTGTGTGACCATATAGCTTTTATGAAATTGATGTGAGTATTTAGATTGCGTGACTTGTTTTAGGTAATGGCATGACACGATTTTAGGAGAGTATCATGAATCATTGACATTTAACATATTTATCTACGCCATACATGAATTGATGCAGCCATCGTTTATTTACATACATTTGATTGTTATGGCATTTTCACTTAATGTTATTCGAATGTAATTGTAATGAGTATATCTGTACAGTCATTGTAGCCCTTGTTTTATGCTTTTGATATATCCTTGTAGTATAATCGTTTACAAATAAACGTAAAAACGCATGGTCACTCTAATGTTGTCTTGTTAATGTATTGAAGGAACTTTATTGTTATGTTTATTTCCAATTATCGACTATGCAAAATTATGTCTTTTTCTCAAAAGCACGAAGAGTTAACACGTTTGAATATGTTTAAGGACTACTAGCTCCGTTTAATTTTCGAAGGGAACTGGAAAAAAACTTAAATTGATTGAATCAATAATTTAGTTAATGATATTCATAAATAGGTAGATACAAATATTTTTTTTCTTCTGAAATCCGCCAAATAAAACGCACTGTTGTATACGTTGTCAAATGCGATGCCTATGCCTCACAATGCGATTGAAGAAAAAACATCATGTTTGAAGTAAAACAACTACTATTTGAATTGATTGAGCTGGAATAGATTAATCGATATATTATTTATTGCATATAAGGTACATTTTCAACGCTAAAATTGTTCGATATATACTTACAAGAAGTTACACTTGCTTATACTTGTTTAGCTCACACGAGAACAACTTTCTCATGGTGAGCTTTTGAGATCACCTTTCGTGATTATGTTTAAACTGGGTCATAGGAGGTTTAGAACTATTCAAATGTCAATTTCTGTGTTAATTCAGAATCTTATGAAATAAGTTTTGCTTTCGAACCAAGTATTGATTATGGATTCCACAAGGTAGTTGTTACATACATTTGTGTCGTGTTCTGAGAAAACTGGACAAAATGCATGTGCGTAAAGTGTCATCCCAGATTAGCCTGTGGAGTCCGCACAGGCTAATCAGGGACGACACTTTCCGCCTAAACTGGATTTTCGCTTAGAAGAGAAATCATTTAAAAAGCGGAAATTGTCGTCCCTGATTAGCCTGTGCGGACTGCACAGGCTAATCTGGGATGACAATTTTCGCACAAGCATTATCCCAGTTTTCTCAGAACACGACACATATGAATGTTCTATTATTTTTATTTCATAGTTACACTATTAAAACAGAAGCTGGAGGCTTCAATAATTGAAATTCAAGTATGAAAAATATACGTTGTGCGTTTTAGTCTTTAACATTCAAGTTTGTGTTGAAAAAACCTCTTAACTCAAAACAACTGTATCCAAAATCTTGGAAGCCTCCAGGGAAACGTGCTTATTGTGAATGGAATCGATAATTGGCCTTATGGAATGGTTACTTTTAATGTGTACATGCATAAATGTTACCCAAATTAAGTCGTTTTCGCGAAAATTGAATTTTTACAATGCGACGTTTTCAAAAAATGGATGGAGAACCAAACTTTGATCCATAGTCCACTACATCAAGCGAGTCTTCTACGCCGTGCCTTTACCGCTCAGAACTTCATATTATGAATACCAGTTCACACAAGGTAACGCTGTCTCAGAAATATACTCATAAAACGTATGTTTCCAGATAAAATTACCATGTAAAGTTTTGCATTTTCATTTCTTCAATTTGCATTAAATAACTGTAATTCTTTTTAAAGGTTTTAACTCATTTCTGTATAGGTCTGTCTAAAGTCGGAGCTTTTTGTGAGGTTTGTCTCTCTGTTTGAATTGTATCGTGTGGAATCGTGTAAAAATGGAAATACAGTTGCTTGAGTAGATGTCAGCCATTGTGTTAAAACGTGTTATGCAAAGGGATTATTTTCATTTTGTATTGCTTGTCTCTTTTATTTGGATTGCTATGATATTTATGTTTAAAAACGAGCTTTATAATTAAGTGTCAGGGTCGGCTTGTTTTTATACAGGCTGAAGACACGAATGTTTCCATTAATCGTTTCATGACAGTGAAACCAGCTTAACTTGCATCCGTATATTTGACAAACGAATACAATCTAAAAAGAAATCTTCGTTTCGTGGTAGTTTACATGAAGTTCGATATTTAATTTGGCGCAATTAACAAAATGCACATGCTTTGAGTGTTCTAGAAGCCAAACACTTCAACTTCACACAAATGAAGCCACTCGTAGTTTGGATCTGTTTGCTGGACCCTGACCCAACGGCCTACAGTATTCCTGGGACAGTCGATTGTCACCGTGTTACCATCGGAGCTATGGCCGACGTACGCGCCACACGTTTGGAAAAGTGGCGAATCCTTAGGAAGCTGAGTGGCGTTGACGTTACTGATCTCCACTTTCAGATGAATAGAACGTCCTATAATAGATACATATTCTTATGATTTAAACAAAATATTGTTATTAATGTTGACCATTGTCACCAGGTCGCTGAATTAACATAGTGTACACCTGTTTTGCCTGTACTACAAATTGTAGAGAATCACGGCACTTTCATTCTTATCATTTAATGTTTTTTGAGTTCCAACCAGTTAGTATTTATAACAACATGTATGGTCAGTAAATATCATGTATGCAACGTCAAACATATCACGACTGTCTGATATTGCATGCAACTGGGTTTAAATTATGATCAGTCACACAATATCAACAACATCTAGTGGGGCTACGTTCTTCAGGTGTAGACACATTTTCTTAGGTTAAAACACCAACTACCCTGAATCACCCCGACTCAACAGGTCAAGATGACGATATGCACAACAAAACATTGTAATAATCAATTTGTCACAGTCAGAAAAGTTATTAAAGAGAACTAGTGAATTAAGAGATAGATGACAAATAATGCTTTACCGTCATCAGCATCGTCTCTGTTGTGTAGTTTCACCTTGGTTACGTGGAACTCGTGTCCCAGATCTACCGCCCACCATGGGTAATGTTCCCAATCGGTATGCATGCACGACTGACCGGTGAAATAATTCTTGGTAGTGTCCCCATCCACCGCGCGGTCAGCCGTCCCGCCCGTATGGACCGAGCTCTGGTAGGCAGGTCGATGTAAAGCGAGGTTGACAAACGCTAAGCACGGACAAGATTTGTGTCAGTGGTAATAAATATTATAAAGAAGTAGAAAGTGATGCTGTTTTTTTTTCTTCACATTTTCATAATAAGTTCATCGAAAATAATATGAATGCAACCGATTCAAAGTTTATTAAAGTTTTAAAAGAACTTTTATCAACAAAGACTCCTAAAACTCGCAATAGTTTTTTTTTACAATATTGTTTTTGTATTTAAGTAAACATGACCGCTATTGATAGATCCACAATTAAGTGGAGATAATTAGGCGCGTGTTCAGATGTTTAAGCGCCGCTTTCAAGTGGTTTTATGTTGTTTGAAGTGTTGTATGCACAGTTCAGTATTGTATAGGCAATTGGTCGCTTTTCCTAAGTGGAACACTGGCGATATATCTCCTGATAATGTCTCTGGAGTTTAATTATTGCTAAATATTCATACGACACATGTACTTGATTTGTGTTCCTGTATTGAGTACGATACAACGTGCCTGTATCAGCGTAGCGCTAGGAAAATAGTTGCCGTTATGAATACAACAACTTACAATAAGGAAGATTTGAATTCGCAAATTAAAGTAGTACATTCCCACTTTAACATACTTTATGCCAGCATATACAATATCATGTTATGTCGATCAATAGTCAATAGAATTTTAGCTATACTAACATGAACAATTTCTGTTACAGAGGTCGAAGCTGCAACAATAGGCGCATCTGTTCGTGCTTCTCTTTCCAATCACAGGTACGTTGCTTGTAGCGTCTGCCATTGATTCGCATAACTACATGTATATCAATCATTTTCAAATTCAAATAAAACAACTGTTGCATCAGCTTTATTTAAAAGGTATTATATATGTTCAAGAGAGACACTAGCGGTTCAAATACAAGTTGCAAGTTTAAGGTTTTGTTAAAGGTTTCTGTTAAATGACATATTGATTTGTTGTTCTTTCTTCGTAAATTTTCTATTGAAAATTATTGACAAAGATACATTTTAAGACCTTAATTATGCCATAGGTGATACATTTCAAATTATGTGCTCTTATTGTTTTACTTTGTGGCAAAACAAAATGTTATCAATGAATACATAATGAGTTTTATAATATTCACTTATAATGTATACAGGGCCCGTATTCACCAAAAACAGAATTCACCATAAGTCTAAGAATCAAGAATATTCGTTAAATTGGAATATTTAAGAATTGCTTTAATTTTGAGTCAATCGTGGCATTGACTTCATATATCTTCATCATTCTTCATGCCTCGGTCACACTGTCACGAATCGGAGCTACGATTCAATCGGCTACGAATGACTACGAAATTGTCAAAATTCGTAGNGTACAGAATACTTTGCATAGAACATTGGTAAAATACATTTGTTGCTGCTTTGTACCAAATACTTTGCATAGAACATTGGTAAAATACATTTGTTGCTGCTTTGTACCGAATACTTTGCATACAACATTGGTGAAACACATTTGTTGCTGCTTTGTAAGAATTCTCAGAATTGCATATTGAACATTACAAGTTATCTCTGAAGCTTTGAGTGTCTTATAGTTGCTCTAAGCAGCAAGTAAGTTGTCTGCCCTGTCATGTTTGAGAGAGAGTACTCTCCCTTGTAATGGTGAATGAATACTGACTGGCATATATAGCTGCTGTCAGTTGAACTTTTACCACTCAGATACCCACTTTGACACGTTTGCTGTACCTTAGAAAAACAAATTAAATTTACAACCTTTCTTACACGATTCAAGTTTTAAAGGCTTTATTAACAACCCTAAGGCACTGATGAGCAGCAAACAGCATAAAACCGGAACAGACTGCGAGGTGCTCGCAGGCTGTTCTGGTTCTTAAGCTGGTTGCATGTAGCCATTTTTAATTCAGGTCTGAACAGGAAAGGGTTTAGTAGGTCTTGAACAACAGTTGTAACAATGTGCAATTATCACTGAACTTGAGATGACAGGGAGTGCCAGGATTTCAACATTTTCAGCATTCAAGGGTCATTGTACATAAAGTTCTGTTTACAAATAAGTTTCTTTGCGAAACTTTTGCGATTTATGAAAAAACACACTTATGTCAGACCTTGTTAGCAGAGAATGACTTTTTATGCCACCTTTTAAAACAAAAGGGGGTATATTGTTTTTGGCCTGTCTGTCTGTCTGTCATTCTGTCTGTCTGTCCAAAACTCTTACCAATATTAAAGTTTTGTCATAACTTTTGCAATGTTGAAGATAGCAACTTCATATTTGGCATGCATGTGTATCTCATGGAGCTGCACATTTTGAGTTGTGAAAGGTCAAGGTCATCCTTCAAGGTCAAAGGTAAAAAAAAAATCAAAGCGGCGCATTAGGGGGTATTGTGTTTCTGACAAACACATCTCTTGTTAAATGATGGTGAATTGACTGATATTTTGTAAATACATTTGTAAAGTGCTTTAATGTTAAGTGAGAGTGGAAGTTTGAGTTGCATTTACCAGCGTTTTGAATTTGAATCTTTGCTTACAGCTGTCACATAAATCAGTATAATTATCAGTAGGGATCATTTCGTGTTTGTAAGTTTTATGTAGATGTAGATTTGCTAAGTATGAGCGCTATTGAAATCTTAAAACTCGATTCAGTTAATAGAGGAACACTTCAAAATCATAACTTTCGTAATTAATAGTTTATAATGCTGCATGTTGGATGATCTACTTATTTTAATTGCAAGTCATTTTGCTTGTTGTTTCCATCTTTGTCTTTAATACAGCGATAAAGATTCACGTTTCATTTTGTGTTCATTATTCATTATTCATGTTTTGTAGCATAATGAAGATGAACTGGTACATGAACAAAATATCACAAAATAATAATTATGTGAACTGGTAGTCTCTGGTTAAGAGCATATGACCAGGGCTTTGGGAAAACCGGGCTTAATGCATGTGCGTTAAGTGTAGTCCCAGCTTAGCCTGTGCAGTCCGAATAGGTTAATCAGGGACGACACTCTCCGCTTAATGCAATTTTTGGTTTAAATGAATTCTCTTCTAAACGAAAAGCCAGTGTGGCTCACGTGTATAAGAGCATGTATTGAGCATTATCTTTTGTATGTGAACATTGTTTCCTTATGAGGAACCATGTGTATTTGTCAACTCTTTCAGTGCTGGAACCGAATTTTGATGGGCTTTGCAAACAGTTTGGATCCAGATGAGACGCCACAGAACGTGGCGTCTCATCAGGATCCAAACTGTTTGCTATTCTGATAGTATTCTTGGAACAAATTTCAAAGAAAATGCTCATTTTAGAAATTCAGCAGACCACATTTTAGCAGACTACAAATTTCCCAGCATGCAAAGGGTTAACAAAATAAATAACCATACATCATCAACTTCCTCTAAATCTGGTTTGTATTCTGAAACTTGTAAATTTTCTACAAAATTCTGTTAACTGTACAAGTTTAACTCGGGGCTTTATGCATGTGTGTAAAGTGTTGTCCCAGATTAGCCTGTGCAGTCCGCTCAGGCTAATCAGGGACAGCACTTTCAGCTTTTATAGAATTTATTGTTCAAAGGAAGTCTCCTCTTAGCAAAAATCTATTTTTTGCGAAAAGTGTTGTCCCTGTGGATTGCACAGACTAATCTGCGATGACACTTTACACACATGCAATGAGGCCTGTTTTCCCAGAGCAAGGCACAATTTTATTAATTTTCATTGATGTTATCCATAAACGACACTGCAATAACCAGTTTCGTAATATGTTTATGTGGCAAGAGTGTTGTTTTGCATCCCCATAAAAAATGTATTGTTTTGTATCTGTGACATAATAATTGGTTTACATGCTTATATTTGAATGCCATTGTCTCTGAAGGACATATTTTTCATTATTGTATGTTTGAGTGTATATATTTCTATTCCATATGTGTTCTTATTGTAAAAATGGATACTACATGCAATGATTATCAGAAATGCTACGATATATCTGTCAGAGACATTCTTGTACTTTTCTCCTGTCATGTGTAATTTGAAACTAAATAAAATGAAAAATTCACAGTATTGGCATTCATTTGCTGGACTAGTAATTGAATAGTTCCGAGTTATACTACTCACCCATTTGTCGGCGATTGCGTAATGCTCTTGTTAAGGTAAACATGCAACATCTCCATATGACTGTTTCTACTACAGGTATTGATCATATCTTAACCCTTTGAGTGCTGGAACCGGATTTTGAAGGTTTTTGCAAACAGTTTGGATCCAGATGAGACGCCACAGAACGTGGCGTCTCATCAGGATCCAAACTGTTTGCTATTCTGATAGTATTCTTTGAAAAAAATCGAAGAAAATGCTAATTTTAGAAATTCAGCAGACGACATTTTAGCAGACGACAAATTACCCAGCATGCAAAGGGTTAACACATGTGTTAAGGGTCATTGCATGAGGTCACTGACTAAGTTCCATAATTCTGACCTGCAATTAAGCAGAACTATGCCCCTTTCTGCATTCAATTTTTAGCTCGGCTGTTTTTGAAGAAAACCCGAGGTATTGTCATAGCCCTCTCGTCTTCCGTGTCGTCCGAAAACTTAAACATTGGCCATAACTTTTGCAATATTGAAGATAGCAACTTGATATTTGGCATGCATGTGTATTTCATGGAGCTGCACTTTTTGAGTGGTGAAGGGTCAAGGTCATCCTTCAAGGTCAAAGGTCATTTTTTAATTTTTTATTCAAAACTGCACCCACAGGCGAGCGTTGGCATCCGCTCGACGGTGCTCTTGTTTTTCATTTACAATTGCATATAACTACTCCATATCTCTATATCAACTACAGATTTATGAACATTCACAGAACGAGACCAATAACTGTGACCAGCTTTTAAGCAGGAATATGCCTCCTTTGATAGATATAACATTTCAACGATTTGCGTGCAAGAGGAAATAATTGTTTGCATGCAACTTGTACATATCTGTGCAACTACTACAAGCATTCAATATCAAGATCACAAATGTCTTAGGATCACCAGGTGAGTCCCTGTTTCTTAAAATATAAAACTATTTTTTTTTAATAACTTTAGTTTAGATGGAGGTACTTTGCTGTAATTTTGTGTGAAGGTAGTATACATGCACACCTAGATTGGAATGCATTTTGGGCCAGTTGGGTTAAGGTCACTGTTAATAAAATTACCAAAAATATATTCACTTAATAACTACATGCACTTTGCTTTTAGGAATTGTGCTGAAATTTGTTGTGTATCTAGCTTGCAGGCCTACTTGTAATTTGGAATTGTAATTGGGGCCAGTCAGGTCAAAGTGAAGGTCACTTACTAAAAATAGGAAAGAAGTTTCCATTCATTAACTAGAATGTTTGATAGAGGTTTTGTTCTGATATTTTTGTGTAGGTAGCTTATATGCAGCCTTGCCATGCATTACAGTAAATTGATTGGTAAAATGATGAAAATCTACGGTAGTTTTGTTGCATGGCCATGTTCTTTTAGTTATCAAAATTGTTAGGTGTTAATTGTGCATTTTACTTTGTAACTTTTGCAGATATTTACCATGAAATAGGGTTTCACAGTCATTATATCAGATGAGCGACAGAAAATGTACATTACACTTTCCAAAGCAGAAGAATATTAAACCTCTTAAACCTCGCTGTCTTGGGAAAGCTCTTGTTCCTTATGTAAAATGAAATATATGTCATTACGGTATAATTGCAAATCCACTATGAAACATCAACAACACAATTGAATCTGAATATGTTAAGAAGAGCATTCCTTATTAACAAAGTAGTTTGAAGTTAAACTAAGGGAATATTTTATAGACATATTGCGAGAATTGCATGCACTCACAGTCTCGTTTGATCAAATTCCGTATATTTTAATAATGAGCCTCGTTCTGGGAAAACTGGGCGTAGTGCATTCGATGAAGTGTCTCCCCAGATTAGCCTGTGCAGTCCGCACAGGCTATTCAGGGTCAACACTTTCTGCTTTTATGGAATTTTTTGTTAAAATAAAGTTTCTTTGAAACGAAAATCCTGTCTAGGCGGTGTTGAAATGTTTCCAAAGCGGTGTTATCTTTCAAAGTATTGAACGAACAGTTGCAGACTCATATTAGTTTGACGCATGTGTATGTATATGTATTTATGATTGATTTATTGTTTTTGACGATGAGCTGTATATGCTTAAGTCGCAAATAAACTATCTGTACATATTCCCCTAGTGCCCCCTATTCCCCTGTCATGAAGATTAGTTTGATCAGTTAAGTGGCACCACCTAATGGTTTGACTGACTAAATTGATACATGCGATTTTGGATCAGCTAGAACAAAGATGTATGCTTATTGATAGGTATTTGGCTGAAAGCATTCCCCAATCACGCTTCCCACAATCGAAAAAGATAAATTGATATACAATTTTTAACAAATGTTGGGTCAGCAGTGGTTAATCTCCCTGATATTTCACACGACTTATTTCGTAAATAGATCCACGTTCTTTTTATAGTGTAGTGTAACCCATAGTCGACAACGATATTTTTCGACAACAAATGTTCCCAACTCAACTTTACCGTCGTTGGTTCGAGCCGTGCTGGTGGCACATTTCCACATCGTTTTGAGGTAGTTTTTGTTGAATGAAATTATTTCGTTGTTTTGTTGCTCTTTTCAAGACATTGATGCTGATAATAAATGAAATATAACTCAGAAATCTTCTTAATTGGAGATTACATAAAATGCCAGATTTGTAAACGTTAGAATAAATTGCAGCAACTGAGCAAGGGGAGTTAACAATAGACATCAGCATCAATGAGAATCAAAAATTAATATAAAATTCATGTCTTTGTTGGTATCTAAATAAACATTAAAATGCATTCGAGAGTAATTTCTTTGGACTCAGCTTCAAGACTAGTTTCAGGTCCCAACATGGTTCTGTACAGTTATATTACAATAATGTTGCTTTTAATTTCATCATGATTTATAGTACAGTCAAGTTACCATTACCGGATCATTACCCATAGCGGATCATTTTGATGTTCAAGAATGCGTATGGTGATAAATAGTTGACATTTTTAGATGATATTTTGCACGCAGCATCTTCAAGGCCTGTTCTTTAAAACGCATTGATTTAGTTGTAATCGGAGCTACTCTTTGTCAAACATTTCAGTATGTTTTGCTGACATGTATAAACGACTGTGTTGACTTCCGTCTCGTTTCCAAATCGAGGTTGAACATTTTTCGCGGCCACATGCTATAACTCTGTTGGAAAGTTAGAAGTTTACACATTAATTTAAAGGCCATTTAGTAGTCTTTCTGCCTGCAAAAGTCCATTTCAGTTTTGATTTGTGTTTAAGATTTTGCAACACCTTACATGAAATGAAAAATTAGGGCAATAACGGATCAAGAGTGATAATATGCGTATTGATAATATATTATAATAAAATATATGCAAATCTTGTTGATTCTTACCATAAATGATCTCAATCTTAATGTTTTATTTATGTTCCATGTTCAATATTGATGATTAGATATGATTCAAACAATTTACATGGTTTATAAGATGCCCATATCTTTTCGATCTATTTAGGATTTTTAACAGATAATTCAGACAAGAACACCATGCGTAAAGTGTAGATACAAGATCACATATAGAAAACAATTAATAACAAAAACACATGAATATAATTTATAACTGGCAATGTAATTTGGTCATTGTAAACAACACAGTTCATGTTTCAACATTTAAAATAGCGTGTTAGATGCCCCCTGAGTGGTTTTGATCACGTGATCTGTTATGGCAACAACTGATCCGTTCATGCATAAATTCTGCGGCGAAAACAAGGTATNAAAAAAAAAAAAAAAAAAAAAAAAAAATCTTGGCACATTTTATTTTCAAACTCAGCTTAGATGGCATGAGAAAAACATGTTTTGACCAAGTTTCAAGAAGATTCGACCAAAACTGCATCTTCTAGAGTGTTCACAAGCTTTTTTCGAATTTGATCTAGTGACCCAGTTTCAAACTCATTAGATTTTATTGTGACAAATTTGTTTACGTGGCAAATAGACACTATATATATATAATTATATATAGCCAGATAAGGAAAACGGCCCTGCCCCCAGAGGGCAATGTTTTACACCATACTGGAATCATTTTCGAACTCAACCCAGATATCATTAGAACAAATGTTCTGACCAAGTTTCATTAAGATTGGACTAAAAATGTGACTTCTAGAGTGTAAACAAGGTTTGACCATAGCCATATAAGTAAAAACTGTCCTGCCATGTGACTGCTATGTTTTTCAAAGAACAGGAACCATTTTCGAACTCAGCAGAATATCATAAGAACACAATTTATGTTCTGACCAAGATTCATGAAGATTGGGCTATAAATGTGATTTCTAGAGTGTTAACAAGCTTCTTCTTTAATTTCACCTAGTAACCTAATTTTTTACCACACATGACCCAGTTTCAAACTTGGCCAAGATATCATTGGGGGAAATCTTCTGACCAAGTTTAATGAAGATTAGACAAGAAATTTAGCCTCTAGAATGTTAACAAGGTATATGTTGACGACGCAAAACATACTGCGTACGATGGACAAAAGGCGATCACAATAGCTGACCATGGCCCGTTGTGCTCAGGTGAACTAAAAAAATGGACAATTGAATGATGCCATTAATGTGCATGTCACAATGACATCACATTGGTATGTATAACTCATACATGTTCCCGGAGTTCTAGATTATGTTACCTTTATTTTCCAAGTAAACAAGTTGTAGCATCGGTGATGTTTTTATATAGGGATATACTAAATGGAAGGGTTCGTGGTTGTGGTGTTCCAGTGGGTTGTATTGCAGCGAGAAATAAAATGTCACCCAATCAACTCATGCAATCACCCCACTGATGTAATATTCCCTGTATACGATTATGTCTTACAATAAGTATTTATTCAATGGTTGCTTAACCCTTTCAAGGTTCTTAGAAAATTAGCCACCCCAGACCGATTTGTTATCCTACTGTTCATATAAGTCTCACTTGCAGAGAGCTCGATTTATTCCCACTTGTACAGCGAATTCGGTTGATTAAAGCTCCGTTGATTAAATCTCTGCTTTAAACCACGGCACGAAATGACGTCATTTTTTTCGACAAAATGACGTCATAAATCCAGCGAAATTATCCAGTTAAACTAATTTTGTTTAAATAAAAAGGTTTACTGAATAAAAAGTGGAATTAATAGAATAATAGGTAAGTGTTGATTATAGATCAGGTTTATCATGCTCGGCACGAAAACGAAAAAGCTCTCGCCAAGGCTTGTGCTTTTCTAAGCCTCGCATTATAAACCTGATCTATAATCAACACCAACCTATTATTCTCTATTTAATAGGCTCGAGTGTATTTCTATGCTTGTGTGTGCGTGCGTCTAAACTTGGCCTGACTGTAACTTTGATATTCATCGTGCAAATTTTCAAAAAATAACTCCACAAATGTCATCATAAGCAATGTGCCGCGTGTAGAAACTGTCTTCCTTACTCAAATGTCAAAGTGATACTAAGAGGTCTATGTTAGCTTGTTCGAAACAAGGTATAGAACCAAGCATGGTACAGCCGATAACACCAACCCAATCGCTTTGCAGATGGCAGCAGACGCAATGCTTGTGCGATAATATATATCAGACCATGACCATTGTCTTCCTTTGAACCTTGTCAAGATGATAACCCATGTAAAATAATGACCATTCGCTGGTCTTGCATTCTAGACCATGATAGTTGTCAGATGATAGGGAAAGTTCAAGAATCACAAAAGGTACAAGATGCTTCTCAAAATGGACTAGGTTGAAAGCATGACCAGTCTTATTCCATTTTCTGATAATTTTCTAAATCCACAGAATTTCTTTGTCTAACGACTTTTAAGTGAATGTGTTTTAAGTAGTATTTTTTTTATTTACTATTCAACATTTGCAAAAATATATCTTAAATTCTGTGTTGCCCAGTACAGAGGGGTAGCAGGATGTCTGAAATGCTCCACTTACACAAGTGAGAAACACAAACAACACGCGGATCAAATCACCAGCTACCCATGTTCTATAATATAGTAAAGCATGTTGTATACATTGATCAAACAATATTTCTGAAGTCAAATAAGGAAATTATGAATTCTACCCACCAAACTACGTTCTGCCTGTCTCCACAACAGATTGCTTCCACAGGAGAATTTCCATTGAAATGATTTATATATTTGCATGCAAAGTTTTGGCTTACATTCTTTAGGTTATATATATTTCCTCAACATGAATTGTCATTTTAAAGGGACTTTTTCACAGATTTTGGCATGTATTGTAGTTTGTCATTATATGCTTTAAATTTGATAAATGTAAATATTGGAACTCAATAGCTCCATTAAAAAAAACACAAGAATTAAATGAAAGAAACAAAATAATCCTCAACTGGGCTCAAACCACCAACCCTTGGAGTAAAAGTCTAGCTATTAAAACACTCCACCATCTGTGCTCGTTAAGTGAGTGGTGTATTTTAAACGTTATATAAACAATCCTCATTTTGTCACAAAATATAAAGATAACAACAGAACTCTCCAAATTATTCAATCGTTTTGCGTTTGTAACGCTTAATAATTTTGAGGTTTTTAAATCAGCAAAAGATGCATATAATGGATATTTTAGAGCATGGTAAATGTTCAGTATAACTGTTTCATCGCAATAATAATCGCTACAACGAAAATTTGCACATCTGAAACAATTTTTTACAATTTTGTTAATTTACCAAAACGTGAAAAGACCCCGTTAAAGGTATGCTAACAGCAATAACAATTTTCATTTTGTTTTAACAACCATTGTTGTCAATATACCAATACATGTGGTCAACATATTCATGTTCTGCTGTTAATGTGCACCGTTAATATTCTGACTGATGGCTTTAAGGTTAAATTTACAGGACGTTTAATAGAATAACCACCATAGGACTTCAAGGGGGGTAACTCTAACATGTGTTTAGGAGGCAGATGGGTACTAAGGCAGCAATATGAATGTACAGCTAGGTATACAAATATCCAAGATTGCAAATATAACAAAAACAAACGCGTTTTAACATACATTTTATTGGCATTTTATCCAGATAAACTACATTCTTGTACGCAAAAATCTAACAATTTAAATGAAATACTAGATGAAAACATTAAACGAAAAAAATCACACTTATTTTCATGGGCAAGTAATGTTATTCAATCACATAAAACAAATCAATCTACTTGAATGACTTTTAAAATGTTAAACAATTGTTCTCTGAAAAAAATGAAGATGAACAATGTAAAAAGAGAATCTGATTTCAATCCAATCCTAAATGCGTTTTCATTGCACAAGTTGCTCCATTTCCAATGCTGGATTGGATATGGATTTACATTCTTGATGTGTTAAATGCTATGAAACATAAATCATGAAATATTTCTATACTAAGAGTGCAATTAAGCACTTAGTTTGATTTTAATAGAAGATTCAATGTGCATGTAATAACACAATACAAACTGTAACTGATGCTTTATGAAAAACAAAGGTGATTTACCGGTATTACTAAATACATACAGACACAAAGTTCCAGGCTATCTTATGTTTGATAACCATTCATGCAATGTTTGAACACATATATAGCTCACATTCATAACGAGTATCTAACACCCACACACATGTACTCTATATGAAACTGCACTCAGTAAAATTATTAATGTAACAATCTTACACCTGGATTTCACAAATCATATTATTCCTTAATGCGCTACATCCAAACTTCATTGAAACACACACATATAATTTTGTCTGCACCATAGATGTACACTTTTCAACAAAAAAATGTTTTTGCACTGGTAATTTGCTTATCAATTAAGTTATAATTATGTTAGCGTGTTCATAGTCTTCCTTTTTTTTTTTTTCATTTTGTGTATTTACTAACAAACCTATAATGGTTTCGAGTTACCTAAAATAACAGTAATAATAGCAACAAAAAATTATCAAACAAATTCTGCCTTCACCAAAATTCACAACCAGGTCCACTTGTAGCAAAATCTAACATGTTACCACTTGGCCACTCAAGGTTTAAAACTGAACAGCAAATTTCAAATGCTAGGTTTGCAGTACATTATTTTCTTAATAATCACTTAAAATTGTAATTAATGCTTTATAATGTAATATATTTGGATTGATGATTATTCATACACAACTCTTCTTCGTTATGAGTGTTATTTCGCTTGTTTGAATATTATGTCTACTTTCTTTTTGGAATTCATGGCATTTTTATTTTGCCAATCTGTTAACAGATCCCTGGAAAAGCTTACAAGGTTAATCAACGTTCATCAACATGAAAATATGACATATATGGTATGAGTTACCTTCTGTTCATACACATAAAAATATATAAAAGAGCCTTTTATCTGTGGGATGTGTTTCCGTTGATCCAAGTTTGAAACAAAAAAATACAGATTTAAAGAAAATAGTTCTTCAGAATAACAAACGACAAATGAACCATCTGTAGTAAACTTTGAAAGTTGTATGGTAGGTGAACATAATACTATTCTCTAATTTCTCGCAAAAGCTTGGATTTCAGATGCTTGATCCATATTTACCAAGCTATTAATAGCCATACAACTAAGAGTATAGGATATTCTTGTAACCGTATGAGGGCAGATAAATCTTACTAGGTATTTGCCCACACGAATTACAGCACTTTTTGTGCGGTATTTAAAAAATGCTAATGACATACTTACTAGTATGCAAACTTGGTAACAAGAATATTTGCAAATGATGGAAAATATTTTCTTGCTTCCATGTCGTTCCTAAGTCTAAGAATAACACAGGATGATGGCACAGGAATAACACAAACATGCCACACTATCTAACACACAATTACATTTTTACCAAAAACTAAAAAAATACCCAAGGTAAACAACATTGATATAAAACAAACAAAAAAGCTCCTATTTGTATTCTCAATACAATAAGATTAGAACACTGGTCTGTGCTACGGGAGGTTTGTGAACTTGTCTAAGTCACATAACAAACAAGACAAAGCAAAATTGTACAGAATTACAATGGCATTGCAACACATAAGTCATGTCATGCAAAATGGATCTTAAGCCACATACGGCTAGCAAAGCTCCAGACCAGCCTGCACAATTGCACAGTCTGGTCAGGAGCTATCCTGTCCGCTCAGGATACCTTAACCCTTTGCATGCTGGAATTTGTCGTCTGCTAAAATGTTGTCTGCTAAATTTCTAAAATTAGCATTTTCTTCATTTTTTTTTCAAAGAATACTATCAGAATAGCAAACAGTTTGGATCCTGATGAGACGCCACGTTCTGTGGCGTCTCATCTGGATCCAAACTGTTTGCAAAGGCCTTCAAAATCCGGTTCCAGCGCTCAAAGGGTTAAAACCTTACATGACTTTATAGTGGACCGCTTAGCTCCTGACCAGATTGAGCTGATGCACAGGCTGAGCTGGAGCTACACTGGCAGCATATGGCATAAGACCAATTTTGGCATGAAATGGGTAAAAAATGTCAAATAGTAGTTACCAGTCCTCAAAGTATCAATTATAAGCAAATTCCTGTATTTCATACTTTAAATACCTTGACCATAACAACATGCAATATATTACCTAAGCAAATATTTTGGCATTTAATTGGGTTGACCCATACGTTAAAATTTCCAAAAAGTGTGTAGTTAAATGTACCAATGACAAACAATCTTTACAAAAGTAGAATTCCATAAATAACCAAATCAAGCTGATGCATTATACTTGAATATATCCTGATGCACAAATTACTATTCCTGTAGAGCCCAATGCACTCTTTTCAGCTCTCCATGTTTCCTTATTGCAGTGTTTTACAAATCCTGTTTATACTCCTCCACATTTATGACTGTACTTACCATTGGTTGTTCCAAGTATTCACATGACCAAGATGGCAATGAATTCACATGGACAATGTGTGTGAAAGTGGCGTATCCAGTTCTAACCACATAATTGTTGTCCATGATTAAACAGCAGCACAAGAAGCTCAGAATATTTCTAAATAAGGTGAAACACAGTCATTTGTGTCGTGTTCTGAGAAAACTGGGCATGTTGGTAAAGTGTCATCCCAGATTAGCCTGTGCAGTCCGCACAGGGTAATCTGGGACGATACTTTCCGCCTAAATTGGATTTTTTGCTAAGAAGATACTTAATTTAAACGAAAAATGTCATAAAAGTGGAAAGTGTCGTTCCTGATTAGCCTGTGCCGACTGCACAGGCTTATTTGGGACGACACTTTAAAGCACATGCATAATGCCCAGTTTTCTCAGAACAGGACACATTTACTGTTGTCAACCAATCCGCCGCCTGTAATCTTCAGAAAGCAACCTTGGAACAGCATTATTGTACTTTCCGAAACAAATGTACAAGATATACAGATATTTATAAATATACACAAACAGATTTTTTTTAACAAAGTACGCTTCACAATTACATAGTACCCATCTGCTATAGCAGGTACAAAGCTGAAAGAGGTACTGCTTGAAGCCACGATCAAGACAACATGTATATCCACTTTGATAGCACAACAAATACACATATATCATCTGGATGTCACAGAGTTCTCAGGTGTGTCATTCTGTACAGTGCGACCATCTTCAGTGCATCCGAGCAGACGACACCCTGCCCGAAGGATTCCGACAAATGTGAACGGCTGTCATGATAGCCTTGTGGCCAGGTAATGTGGGGGGACTATTTACAATGAAGCACTGGAAACTGTGTCCACTCAAGCTCAATAGGTAAATCCAGACACACTGATCAGAATATGACCTCGTATAGAGTGGCCTTCTTGTCTCCTGAGCCAGTAACAATGTACTTGTCGTCTGTTGAAATGTCACAACTCAGAACTGAAGAGGACTCTTTTGACTGAAAGAGAAGCAAAAAAGGACTATTGAAAACTGCTGATTATCACCGAAGCCATACAAATGTGATAAGATATAATGGGCAATGTATTTGTTTCCCTAAAATCAATGCTCATTTCATTTGACCGCAGCATTGAAGAATGTAGTTATCATTTCATTTATGTTTATTTAAAACAAGATATGTTTGTGAAACACTATGTCCACCTATATGACGTTTGACCTTGAAGGATGAACTTGACCTTGACCCTTCACCACTCAAAATGTGCAGCTCCATGAGATACACATGCATGTCAAATATAAAATTGCTAGCTTCAATATTGCAGAAGTTACATTACATGAGCAATTTTGACCCATATATTTGACCTAGAAGGATGACCTTGACCTTTCACCACTCAAAATGTGCAGCTCCATGAGATACACATGCATGCCAAATATCAAGTTGCTATCTTCAATATTGCAAAAGTATTAATGAAATAAGCGATTTGGGCCACATATATTTGACCTCTGACCTTGAAGGATGACCTTGACCTTTCACCACTCAAAATGTGCAGCTCCATAAGTTACACATGCATGCCAAATATCAAGTTGCTATCTTCAATATTGCAAAAGTATTCATAAAATAAGCGAATTGGGCCACATATATTTGACCTTTGACCTTGAAGGATGACCTTGACCTTTCACCACTTAAAATGTGCAGCTCCATGAGATACACATGCATGCAAAATATCAAGTTGCTATCTTCAATATTGCAAAAGTTATGGCCAATGTTAAAGTTGGCACAAACCAACCAACAAACCAACCAACAGACAGGGCAAAAACAATATGTCCCCCAGTATATACTGGTGGACATAACAACAGACAGGGCAAAAACAATATGTCCCCCAGTATATACTGGTGGACATAAAAAATCTTTTTAATACCAATTATGACTTGACCACTAAGTTTGACCATGACCTTTGAAGTAATGGGAAGGCTCATGCACAAGACATTCAGTCCCCTGCTGGCGGTCATACGTTGTAAGTTATTTTAAAATTTGAGGAAGGGAGTCAGGTGCTTATAACAAAATACTGTCTCCTTATGGTAGTTAATAGCCTAAGTTATTTAAAAATAACATGATAAATGACATAATTTGTAAGAAAAAGATGTTTCAAGGCCAAATGTTACATTTTAACTCTATGTGTGACCTTGACCTTTGAGGAAGAAAGATGAGTGTTACACCATACTCATCTTCTTATGATGGTTTACTTTTGTGCCCAGTTATTTTAACATTCATTGATATACTGCAAAATAATGGCTGATAAAGGAATTGTCAAGCTGTTTTATGGCAGAATTTGACCTCTAAGTGTGACTTGACCTTTGAGGAAGGGACATGGGTGTTACACAACACACATAATCTTATTGTGTTCTTTTACAGAACGTTTGGTGACAATCAGATGAAACAGGTTGAGCTAGAAAGCATAAATATACAAAGAACAATATTTTGAGAAATTCAAGGGCTATAAACTTCAAAGTGCCTAGTGAGATTTGGCTGGTTATTAAACATGGCTTCCATTTTATGCATATAAACATTAGCAGAATTTCTGGTGACCAGCAGATAAAAACTGGTCGAGTTAGTGAGCAAAAACTGCAGATGGACTGACAGATGGACAGTGCAGACACTATATGCCTCCCTAAGGTCAGTTCATGTCAGAATCCAAATTATGTTTTTTGCATACTCTTGGAAGGCTGAGCCAATTGTGTCCCTGGATTCCAATGTGTGGCTATTAAACAACTGAATCGCTTCAAGGTTCATCCCAACAAAAAATTGGTATTTAATGGTTGACCAACACGACAAATCAAACACAGCACCTTAGTAAATCTTTAAATACAAATAAAGACGGTTAAAGATAAACGGTGAGTACACACGCACCTGGAAAATGCTAGCGCCATATGGAGTTCTCCAGGCATTCAGCAAGTTGTCTTTACCCGTGCTGACAAACCACTTGCCGCAGTAGGCAAACTTGAGTGAGAGAACGCAGCTCTCATGTAGGTGAAGCTGGTACTTGTCAGGCTTTGTGTGATGCAACACCTCAACATGACTGCTTTCCATGCTGTGAACAAAAATATCGAAATCAGCCTCGCTCTGTGAAAACGGGGCTTAATGCAGGTGCGTAAAGTGTTGTCCCAGATTAGCCTGTGCAGGTATTTTAATGTGTTTTTTTTTCTTTAAAGGAAGTCTCTTCTTAACGAAAATCCAGTTTAGGCGGAAAGTGTCGTCCCTGATAAGCCTGTGCTGATTGCATATGCTAATCTGGGACGACCCTTTAAGCACATGCATTAAACCCCGTTTCACCGACCCAGGTTCAAATGTTTACCATGCTGATTTTCATGGTACAAATTAAATGCGAACATTCCTATAAGGAGGGGGGGGGGGGNGGGGGGGGGGGGTGAATATTATATACTACATAACTTGAGCATTCTGATTGCCATATGAAACAAAATGTGGTGTCCATGCTGCATTCAA
Organism: Dreissena rostriformis; assembly: GCA_007657795.1. Lineage (NCBI taxonomy): Eukaryota > Metazoa > Mollusca > Bivalvia > Myida > Dreissenidae > Dreissena > Dreissena rostriformis. The sequence goes on along the minus strand of VMBQ01000109.1, from coordinate 154,665 downwards.
TGCTAAACACAAACATTAAACGTAGAACTTAAAATGGCAGATAAAATTGGTTAAAGATATGTTTTTTACATTCTTGTTATTGCCTTTGTGAAAATCTGTTTAAACAGCTTTTTATAATTATTGTTGTTAACATTTACATTTATTAATCTATTTATCTTTATATTGCAGATGCAACATTAACACATACCCTACTGCCAGCCATTCCCCTGTTGGGCAATATCCGAGGGAGAAAATCTGTGAACTAAAATCATGCTGCTGGAGTTGCCTTCCCTGAAATACAATAAATGCTATTTTAAATATGTTAACAACTTACCCATTAATGTTTGTTGGTTTATCAAATCTATATTAACCACAAGCTGCTGGGAATGGCCATTGTTGACCCCAGTGGAATTATTAGAAAACAAAGGATGCAAGGAGGGTAAACAAACAAGTAAGATTAATATGCTATTTGTGACCCTATATTTAAAGTTATATATAATCTGCTAGAATTCTTTCATAAGTTTAATTGTTGGGTTGGTCTGTGCACTTTTTGACCCAACAACTACGTTTTCTCGCTTAACTAGAGCCAAGTACAAAAGTTACATAATAATACATCCGTAGGGTTCATTAATATATTTATGCACAAATGTCCGGGACAGACTCATGTTTGTGCACCATACTTCGCACACAGCTTAGTTCAAACCCATGCCATACCTCTCTGAGATCCCATGATCGGACGGTGTTGTCTAAGCCTCCCGTCCACAGCTTTGTTCCATCTGGCGAGATATCTATACAGCTCGCGCCGTCGGTGTGACCCTGGAACTGTCTGACTAGTGTTTGATTGTGGAGGTCCCAGACGGCAATGTTGCCATCGCTGCAGCAACTGAAGCACACCTTCGAGTCTGGACTTATCGCCAGGGCGTAGCAGGCAGGTGCGCTGGATGTCAACTCGGCCTTGATTCTTGGGGTGGACTGGTTAATGTAAGGTTTGGATCATGGATAATAAGTTTTAAAGCCAATGAAAATATTAAGCTGAAAATAATTTCATTTTTACTGCACAAATTATAGACAAGTTACTATTTCGTATGACAAAAGAATGTACGATAAAAAATGTGTGGTAATGCCAAACTAATTCAATGTACTTGTTATTCTTAGCTCCTCAATATGAAATTTACAAAATTTAACCAAATGTTGTCCAAGTATGTGTTATATATAAAAATGTAATGCACAAATTATAACAATATACTGATGTGTTGTCAAATAACCAGTGTTGTATTGGTTTGTTTTTTGTTTAAGTTAATTAATGATCATTCTTATGCACTCTATGCAGTAAACTAGATTGTCATGTACAAAAATACAACTTTCCAAAGATGTATGAAACGCAGCCTCTACACCACTCCAGCAGTGATCCTTTCCCATGAGCGGTACTTACAGCAGCCAGGTCCCATATAGACAGTGTGCTCGCCTCTCCACCTACAACCAGTGTTCTGCCGTCCTGCAGGAGTTTGATAGACCGGATATAGTTGTCCCTTTGCTGAAAAACACACAAACAAATGCTGCAGTTGTAGGCAATGGCGATGGTAAGGTAAGTTGTAGGCAATGGCGATGGTAAGGTAAGATGGGAATAAATATGAGCTGCGTTCTTAAAAAAAAAGTTCTTCATGCATGTGCCCAAAGTGTCATCCCAGATAAGCCTGTGCACAGGCAGATTTTATTTTTTTTTGCTGAAAAATACTTCAGAATTGAAAATAGAAGTATGTGTAACATTATAAAGGTTAAGACTCAACTCTCAGCGCTCAATATGGAGAAAAACTGACTATTTTGTTAATTAAAAAATAAATATTTTTTTTTTAAATAAACTTTCAATTGGGATTCAGAATTTACAGAAAAGTGTATACTTGTTGAGATAGGGAATGCGGCAAAATTTCTGCCTCAAATGTGGCTTAAAAAAACACTGGTTCATCAAAATGTTATAAACATTTATTTAATTTGATTTAAATTCCATTAATTTGCATAATAATGAGAAATGTGGCTTAAAAAAACACTGGTTCATCAAAATGTTATTAACATTTATTTAATTTGATTTAAATTCCATTAATTTGCATAAGAGTGTCACTATATTTATCAAGACATATTATGTTACTTAAATTATTCACTCATTGCTCAAGAACGAAGAGTATTTATCTCTACTCAAGTGTGATTTAAACACTTGGCTGAAAATTATTTCTGTAATTAACAACAACAAAGCGAAATATGTTCAGATTCTAACAAGATCAAAACTTTTGAAATGGACTTGAAACTAATATATTTTACTATGGTGAACTCAGAATATGGAACTTTTTTGTTTTGTTTATTGAATTATTATAATTGAAAATGATAATTGTGTCCTATGTCTATAGAAAGTTGAGTAAGTAATCTTAAAATAAGCGTTTTTTTCCTCCAAGACAAACTGTCAGAACATGTCCTGTTTTTTCCGATGCTTATATCGTGTTGCTGTAGAATATGGACATGCTTTAGTTATGAGTTATCATTGTAAGTTGTTACAAATAACGTAATGGGAAGAACAGAGATCTATTTTCCAACAATTGTGTCATGTTTCTTTTGTAAAGAAGGAACTTCTGTTACATACAACAACAACTTCCACAAGTGCTTCTAGTTCATGATGTAACAATTTACACATGCCTGTCTGAGGTAAAAGGAGATAAAAATATTTAATTGTGTTTTATTTTCAGGATTCAAAGACTCTTTTGTGCAGCGTAGCCAAACATTTGACGATCAAATGTATGGATTCCATCCAATTTTGATCCATATTTGATTATAAATCAATTTAGCGATTCAGAAAGTTTGGACTATGTTAAAAACATTCATTTTGTTTTAAAAATAGTGTTTGTAGGAGGTTCAGCCACTAACCACCTGTCAATGTAACAGCTCTTGCAGTGTACTTACTAGACAGTCGAGCTGTGAGATGGGACTCTTGTTGCCAGGTTGACTGATATCCCACACCTTCACACAGCCCTGAAATGGAGAATGCAGAGATTGAGACCCCTCCAATCAGGAGATTACCTTAGGCTTAACCCTTTTAGCGCTGGAACCGGATTTTGAAGGCCTTTGCAAACAGTTTGGATCCAGATGAGACGCCACAGAACGTGGCATCTCATCAGGATCCAAACTGTTTGCTATTCTGATAGTATTTTTGGAAAAAAAATCGAAGAAAATGCTAATTTAAGAAATTTAGCAGACGACATTTTAGCAGAAGACAAATTTGCCAGCATGCAAAGGGTTAACAGGAATTACATGGGAACAAAATCAGCCGTGTCAATCTGACCATGAACTATCAGATTGAACAAGGTAAGGCCGTATTATAATGTTATTGATTTGTTTCATAGATATAGGCCTTTTTCTTGGACGGAATACAGCAGGATTAGCTTGATGCCGTAGACCAAAGGCTAATATTGATGTCTGAAGTTCTATAATAACGCCAATATGCATTCAACTAAAAAATGAGAATTTAATTTATTGACTTATAATAGCATGCAGCATTTTTAAGTATAAATAGAATTACACATTTTTTTTTATAAATATAAATAAACATATTAAAAAAGTGAGAATTCAACAGCTTGCAGATAAACATAACATTCTTTGAAAGTGGACAACTACTACATCATTAATTCTAAATGAAATAAAGGTAACGGAATACTACTAGTCCTTCTTTCACTTTCATCATTTTTCAACTGAATCTTTAATAATACACTTTAATGTAACAAAATGTATCAAAATATTCAGCCAGGGTTGCATCTAGAAAAACGTAGATAGGGTTCTGGCCCCCCTCACTTTCAGGAAAAGGGGGGGTTGATCTGCCTTTTGATTAAATGCATTAACCGATGCAACCTTGAATTGTTCGCCCATTTTAAAATCCAAACACGCCTGTCTATGTGCATGCAATTCAACATGCCGATCTAGTGTTGGTGTTCGTAAGTGGGTTTTTACCATTGTAAACACATTGTTCTTTCCAGTCTCAACACACCACTTGCACAACATCTCTTTTTTGCCATTTAAACTAAGCCAGGGCCAACCCTGCTTCCACTATTCCATAAACACGTGGGTTTTCGTTTTTTTACTGGCGGACCGTCACCCTGCACGTCCGACTCCGACACTGATTCCGTTTCCGATTCTGCTTTCGCGTCTGCACTATTTGATACATCCTCCACTCGTGAACCATTTGGTCATTTCCTGAGCTTACATTATTCTGTCCGCTTTTTTTTCTAAAGAATTGTGTTAATTTATGTTGCTTCGGCTCCCCTTTTTTGTTTGAATCATCCATTTTTCCCGGAATCTGCAACTCACTTTCTAAACCAATCAGAATCAGTCTTTTGACCGTAAAGGGAAGTTACTTTTATCTAATTTTTTAGCCAATCAAAATCGTTGTTTCTTAGGAAATTAGTGACTGTTAGGGAAGTAACAAATGATCTTTAGCAACGGTTGTAATTGTCAACAAAACAACTTAGTAATGTTATGTCTGTCGAACAACGTAAAATGGGTGGGAAAATTACCTTTTAAGGATTCAAAAATCGTCTAAATTTATGTTTCAAGGCACACGCAGCTGTTTTATATTTGCGGGCATCATATCGTTCATGCGGGAAATTGCACGCTCTTGATATGCATTTTTGCGGGCAAAGTCCATCTTCTGCGGGAAAACCGCGATCTCGCGCTCTGGATGCAACCCTGTATTCAGCTTTATAAAAGGACAAACAGAATTATTTTACTACAGAACACATTAAGAGAACAAACTTAACCCATTCTTACGTACCTTTCCGCCCGTGTAGACATGCCTGGTCGGATTGCTAATGGTGACAGCGCACACAACCTCACCGTGGTTCAAGGTGTTGATCTGCCGTGCATGCCTGGGAATTCCCGGCCCGATCAGCGCATCCGGCGGGAATGGCACAGGCTGCATCTGACGGTCTGCACTGACATGGAATGAGTAAGCCCTGAAAACATGCAACAAAAGAATACAGATTTGCATTCCAAATATTTGCCATACGACAGCAGACAATATTGTTTAGAATCTAACATGAACATACCCTGTTTAAGTATAGTAAAATGCTTTCTTATTGGCAATCGATAATTATGATTAAACTGGATTTTTTCTTCGAAGAGACATCCTATAAACAAAAAATACCATTTAAACACAAAGTATCGTCTCTGACTCATGCAGACTTCAAAGGCTAATCTTGGATGACACTTTACGCAAATGTATTAACCCTTTGCATGCTGGGAAATTTGTCGTCTGCTAAAATGTTGTCTGCTAAATTTCTAAAATTAGCATTTTCTTCGATTTTTTTTCAAAGAATACTATCAGAATAGCAAACAGTTTTGATCCTGATGAGACGCCACGTTCTGTGGCGTCTCATCTGGATCCAAACTGTTTGCAAAGGCCTTCAAAATCCAGTTCCAGCGCTCAAAGGGTTAAACCCTGTTTACCCAGAGCGAGGCTCATTTATTTTTGTCATGCAGAACCACATCAGTCAAGTCTTGAAATGGCATTTGAGATTATGCACATACAAAGATGTGCTGCAACTTACGGCTTTCCTCCAGGAATGTTGCCATTTAACGCTGGTCTAGAGTGAGGAAAATCCTGAAAAGTGTTGAAATGTTAATTAAAGGAGTATAAATAATACATTGAGATGCTGTAACAGTTAGGTGAACAAGATGTGTTTGTGAAACACTATGTCCCTTTTTGAGCGATTTTGACCCATATATTTGACCTTTGACCTTGAAGGATGACCTTGACCTTTCACCACTCAAAATGTGCAGCTCCATGAGATACACATGCATGCCAAATATCAAGTTGCTATCTTAAATATTGCAAAAGTTATGGCCAATGTTAAAGTTTGACACAAACAAACCAACAAACAAACCAACAGACAGGGCAAAAACTATGACGTACCCTTTGGGTCAAAAGTACATATACGCCAACAGCTAAAAATAGAAATCACCGCGGTGACAATTTTGTCACTGCGGTCATAAATGTATCACTGCGTTGATATATTTGTAACTGCGGTGATACTTTGGACAAAAGGACAAAACATATGAAAAAACATATGAATAAACTTATCAACTATCCATATTCATCCGTTTTGATTTTATTTTAAACTATTGTTAAATATTTAATTATTTTCTTGAAAAAATCTCGGTTTGTTACGGGGAAAATGGTTGAAAACTGACCCAAAGAAATAAATGTAACAGCAGGTATAAAAATATACCAACAGTCATAATTTGTCACGGCTGTGACAAAATTGTTACCGCAGTGACAAAATAGATATCACCGCGGTGACAAAATTGTTACCGCAGTGACAAAATTGTATCTATTTTAAGCTGTTGGCCTATTTGTACTTTTGACCCAAATGGTACGGCATAAAAAACAATGTCTCCCAGTATAGACTGAGGGACATAAACAGAAATTATTCTTAATCTTATATTCTTTACCCTTGCAAATTCATCTTAATTGGAAACTTATTTTACTTATATTATACATAATTACGATATAGTTACAAATGATATGGTAAAAACTGTAATAAAATACTTGTACCAAGAATGGAAAGATACAATTCAGCTGTTAATTGTATATAGTAAATGTATGGACAATTTTTGTGAACACTTATGAGACAGAAAATGCTCCTATGCCTTGAGACAAACTTCCACAAAGCCAATTTTTACTAAAACATAGTTATTTCAAATTAGCCATAAATTGTGTTTTTGATTTTATTCATGGAAGACCATCATATCGTACCATAGGTCCCCGTGGGTAGGAGTTGATGGCGCCAGGTGAGATGTTGTTGAGGCTGGATGCAGAGTAGGCTGCCGGGCTGAGGTCAGGGGGATGACCCGATGTTGGGATGAATGGATAGCCACCTGCAATACAGACACACACATCACAACTGCAATCAACCAGTCACCTAGTAATCGATTGCACCAAACACTTCTTTTGTTAATACAAGATTATTTGTTTGTCTGACAAAATGACTATGATAAAACAGTATCTATCTGAATTACTTATCAGTTATTTTGATTATCAGTTGGTGAAAGCAATTGACTGATCAGAAAACTTGACTGCAAGCAGGCGAATGAGATCCACTTTTCTCTTAGTTTTATTGTCAGCCAGTGAATGTGATTGACTTATCCGTTAGTTTGATTGCCAGTGGGCGTACAGTGATTATCTGAGTTTGATTACCTGAGTGTGAATGGTCAACTGAAAATGAAAGCATGCCCAATAATAGTATATTCCTGGCATCCTTCCCTCTCTGTACCTATCTGAAGTGGTTTGACGTGGGCCTTAGGGAGGCTGAGGGGCCAGGTGTGGTACTGCCAGAGCAACTCAGATCTTTTGGATGGTTTAATGAGAGCCCAATACCATTAACTTTAGGGGTCTTACTGCCAAAGGTGGTCAGATCTTTGCTTACCTATCTCGGGTGGTTTGATGAGGACCCCCTGTTTCAGGAAGGCTGAGGGACGAGGTGTGGTACTGCCAGAGCTAGTCTGATCTGTGCTTACCTATCTGGGGTGGTTTGATGAGGGCCCCCTGTTTCAGGGAAGCTGAGGGACCAGGCGTGGTACTGCCAGAGCTGGTTGGGGTGGATGACTTGGGCACAGGTGTAGCTGCCTTCTCACTCTGTAATCACATACACAAACCATTGTGAGTTTAGTTAAAACCTATTCATTTCAGCATGTGCCCCCAGTAAAGATCAACCCTAGGACCTCTAGGTTGCAATGTGGACACCATATCATATACACCATTGAAATATGAACAGTGAATCAACTGTTATTTCTAACTAGATGGAATTAAAGCCTTAGTCTTAAGAGACACTCCTTGAAAAGATCTTGTAAATGAAAATGCTCCCTGCTCGCCCTCTGCAATGTAGAAGCTGCAGCCACTGTACAATTGTGACAAGACAGTTTGTTCTAACTGGTGCAAACTGATAAGATTTTTTCAGTGTTATATTCTCTGAAGACAATAACATACAAAAAAAAGAAGAAATCTTAACCTTGAATACTGGAAAAACAGTGTATTCAATGCTTGCTAAGATTTTTTAAATAACATAATATTTATTGGCCCATGCCACAAAATAAAGAATGCACAAAACTTCAATACGTACTAAGCATATAATTAAAGCACATAAATGCAATGAAACCAGTTTAAACCCCTAATGCTTTGCATTGACTGTTCCCGGCAGTCATCCCAGATTTATTCATAATCATTTGTATGTTTAATGTTATTGTACGTTTTATCCTGTTTTGTACAGACAAGTGGTCACTTGCCTTAAATAAAAGACTAACAGATGTTTACCAGATTTTTTTAACGATAATGGTTCTTGAGTTTCCTTATTCATATAATATATCATTTCTAAGGACATAATTCAAGTGCCGTAACTCTTACCTCCTTGTTATGTTTGGTAGAGGTGGAGGAGGAGTCACTGCGGGGGCTGGCACGCTCCCGGTCCCGCTCATCCTTCTTGTGGTTCTCTAGAACAGACATCTTCTTCTCCCGCGTATCCCGAGGCGACAGGTCACCGTTCATTGGCGACGTCGTTTCCTGCAAACAGTATACATGGGATATCTGCACGTCTTTCATTAACTTCTTAATATTTGAGTTTTTTACTATCTGGAATCTGATTTAACAAGCTGATCTTATAAATAAAAGTTCTGACAGTATTGCATGTAATTAAAAAGTCATGTACTTCATAGATATTTAAAGTAGTAGTACTCACCCCTTCTTTTCCAACATCTACAACTAGATCTGTATCACTTTTTTCACCGTCACTGTCCTGCAAAGAAGAATAAAACAGAACATATAAGTATCACAAGATATAACCATTGTAACTTCATTAAAAAGAATACAATCTATCATTATTATTTGCAGTTATTTTATATTGAAGTCCATATAAAGACTAGCAAAATGCCACAAAACCAGATTTTCAATGATTATGTTACTAACTTAATAAATATAAACAAGAGATGTGTTTGTCAGAAACACTATGCAAACTGCGCCGCTTTGAAAGAAAAAAAATAAAAATGACTTTTGACCTTGAAGGATGACCTTGACCTTTCACCACTCAAAATGTGCAGCTCCATGAGATACACATGCATTTAACAATTTTTATTTTTTTTATTTTTGTTGACCTTTGACCTTGAAGGATGACCTTGACCTGTCACCACTCAAAATGTGCAGCTTCATGAGATACACATGCATGCCAAATATCAAGTTGCTATCTTCAATATTGCAAAAGTTATGACCAACGTTAAAGTTTTCGGACCAACGCACAGACTAACAGATGGACGGACAGACAGTTCAACTTCTATATGCCACCCTACCGGGGGCATAAAAATTGTACAATCCCACCTAGGTCTGCATTCAAGCTTCCAACATATAAAATATCAGCCCAATACCTCTATCCAAACTCAAATTATTGAATGAGGGGAAAACAGTTTTGCTATTTAAAGAAACAGTGACCTTGACCATTCATCTAAATGGCCCCAAATGCGATCCCAGGCTTGGTCTCCATGTAAGCTACCAACATACAAACTTTCAGCCATGTAAGCTACCAACATACAAACTTTCAGCCATGTAAGCTACCAACATACAAACTTTCAGAACAATAACCACATAAAAACTCAAGGAATTGAGCGAAAATAATTTTCTATATTTAGAAATAGTGACCAAGATTTTGACCCAACTGGAATCCCATACCAAGTACAAGTACTAAGTACATGAACAAAATTCAGCATCTCCATCCAAACTCATGTTATTGAGCAGAACCTTTTTTTGTATTTCAAGTAACAATGCCATTGACCTTAACCCAACTGACCACAATAGAAACCCCAAGCTTAGTCTGTATACCTTCATACAAAATTTCAGTACAATACCTCCATTTAATCTCAAGTTCTTGAGCAGAAACTGTTTTTCCATTTTTTATAACAGTGACTGTGACCTTGACCAGACATGCCTTAAATACAATGTCAAGCAAGGTCTCCCAGCAAGCCTGCTATATCCAAACATTTATCCAAACTTACATCAAGATTGGTCCATGCAAATTAAAGTTAGTGACATGAAACCACCACCCTGACGCCCGCCCACAAAGTCTAATAACCAAGATTTTTCAAATTCATCAAAAACCTAATTAAAAACTAAATTGCCTGACACCAATACCTATAGCAATATACTGTTTATTTTGGTATCATATGGCCCTCAACCAAAACTATGTTTCAAATTAGTTAATAACACGTGACTTGTTTTAATTTAGTTAATAACAAGTGACTTTAACATATATCAGAAAACATATAAATACATAAATAAGGAAACATAATATTCATACTAAACTTCAATATTTTATAAACTAAATTTCTGATCTCAGGCTGATCAAAATAAAAACAAGATTTAATTGCTATTTAATTGCTTTTGCACAGGCTGTTATATCACTGAAATATGTAACATGTTTTGTTGATTATTTTAATGCTATCACTTCAACTAAATGATGTTTAACCCCCCCTCCCTCCCCAAATCCCCATGACTGCGCCATTCCATGCATCGTTAACCCATTTATGCCTAGCGTCTAGAAAAAAGGCCTTGGCAAACAGCGTAGACCCAGATGAGACGCCGCATGATGCGGAGTCTCATCAGGGTCTGCGCTGTTTGATTAAAGGAATTTCTGTAAGAAATATTCTAAATATAGAAATAAATATACTAGACATTCCTAATTTTGGAAATAAATTGATCCAATTTAAGAGGATGGAAGAGTCCACTAGGCATAAATGGGTTAAGCCACGATAAAAAATCCATAGTGCAGTAGTGATTGTTCTGCCTATCAAGCCCCGCTAACCAGTGGCATCCCCAAGCCGTTAATTATACGGACGCTATTTGATGGAAATGATTATGTGAAATTGAACTTGAATGCCAGCGAGAATGTAACAGTCTTGTAATACAAGCCTCCAGTAGTATAAAACATGCAGCGAGATCAATACGCCAATATGACTTAAGTGAACATGTGTCATTGGCAAAGTTATTAATGTGCTATGTTGTATACCAATGTAACAATACCACTTTAGAGTTTAGTTTGAAACTGATGTGTATGCTTAACATTAATATTCTGTAATAAGATATAACAGTTTTATACTCAATTTGACTGGTGGATTCTATACAGGTACATTTCAATTGAATTAATTCATCTTTTTATCAAATGACCCAGAATATTAAATATTGAAAAGCATACCATAAAATAGATTACTTCAGCAACAACTTAACAATTGAAAGTCAAGACAGCTTATCAAAATATAAAACTTCCAATTTAAAAAAGAGAATTAGCAGAGAAAAAATCACAATCTTATTATGTGTTTTTGCATAGCCTCCAATTGAAGGATGCAATTCTGAGATCACAACAAATTATTGCTATGGCATCAGTGTTATTTCAGGAGCAGCATGCAAAATAGAAGACAAAATTAGAGAATATGATATTAGTTCTTAAAAGAGAAAATGAACAGTGAAACCCACAACTGTCTCATGAAAGAGAATGGGTTTAGTTCTTCCCACGTTTCTGCGTACTACACTCACACTGCAGAACTGAGGGGAAGTGCGTACCGCATCTTTGTCATGGGGTCGTCTTTTCTTGGCTGGTTCCCCGGAGACGTCCGGTGGTGTGTGACTCCTCGGCCGGTACTTGTCTCGCTCCACGGGTGAGGCCGAGGACCTCTGGAAATACATGAGAGAAATCATTGCAGAAATAAGCAAGGAAATGATTGTATTACCAGTGCAGTGATTATTAATTGACCGATATCTTGGGCTGAATGTTAATGTCTTATATTTTATCATTCAAGGTAAATTGTAGCAAAAATGTGTTTGTTCAAAATTTTTGCTAACACCATTTCAGTCAAATTATGGCGGTTAGTTAAATTGTTGTAGAAATAAAGAGCATAAAGATTTAATTTATGATTGACTATGTACTGAAATCTAAAGTTAAACGTGTAACAATGCATAGCAATATACAGAATTAAGCTGGATCATACATCTGTTATAATAAACTCATAGACCATAATTTTGGAGCACCGTAATTAAGCTGGATCATACATCTGTTATAATAAACTCATACACCATAATTTTGGAGCACCGTAATTAAGCTGGATCATACATCTGTTATAATAAACTCATACACTGCAATTCTGGAGCACTGTAATTGCCCCCAGTGATAACAACTGCAGGTTATCTCCCTTGGACCAAGCTCTTCCACATCATTATTGGAAGTAATTATGGCAGCCTGGCAGACAGGCTTCCCAGCTTTCAGCATAAATCGCGACTAATGTGATATCGATTTTACCATACAGTTTTATCCACCACCTCTCTCTCCTATAGAAAACGAAGTCTGTCTCTCAAAGGATGAATAGCTGGATGGAATTAGTAATGTCACACAGCACATCTGAGATGGCAATTGGACTTGCTACAGGATCAATTCAGACCCATCATCCGTGGTTCAACATGAACTTAACATTGGAGGGCAACAGTTAAACACTTCACTGCACCAAGAGACAACAAAAAAACTGCATTATATCTATTTACTTTTCATTATTCTCACCAGTAAATATAACTTCAATTATCATGCCATACATCTTACCACAAGATTTAAAATAAGAAAATGAGAAATACTTTCAAATGTTCTTCTTACCCTCAAATAGCACTTCAAAGAGTTTTACAACCACAGAACAAATGAAAGTATTAACCAAACACAGCATCAAACCCTCAAAATACGGGGCTCACTGAACATAGCAAAAAACAGTGCGCTAACAGCCTTCTTCTTTTGGTTAATCTCCTAAAACAAATACCTGCTGAGCTGTAACAGGCATAGAGGCACGGAAGCCGATGCTATGTTTATATCTGAGGAGAAACAGATAAGCCTGGAAACACATTTCATCTGTTGGAAGATCTGTTTTCTTAATTAATCAGCTTTTTATTGACAGAGGGCTCATGAGCAGTAATGAGAAAGCCATATGAAGCTACCAATGGAAAGGAATTTCTAAAATTGCAGGTAATGTGTTCATGTACAAATAAATATTTGTAGGAAGCAAGTTTTCAAGTGGCATCTGTTGTAGGCACACCAGCCGATGGAAGACAGGAAGCCGATACAAAGGCATGTCAAATGTGTCTGAATTGCACACTTCCATGTAACTATCAAATCAAAATGCATGGCAAAGTTTGAGTTGTTTTTTTTGTATCTGGGTTTAATTAATAATCAAGTCAAACTTCCTTATAATGTATCACGCCATTTTTTTTAATTTTTTTTAACTGAGCTTGAAGAGAGGAGGGTTTGTGTGATAAATGTTTGTGACCTTGACATTGAATTGTCTTAATTTAATCTTCTTATTCTAAACTTTGCTCTTCAGTTTCCCCGTGTTTTTTTACCAGCCCACAATACTCACCCTGAGACAAAAACTTCAATATGCCTTTTACACGATCTATATACATAGGAAACATGTGTTATGTAGTTTGATTCATTAAGCACATAATATATAAATCTGCAAAAATACATCTGCATGCAAAAAATATTAACATAGAATTCCTTAACCCTTTGAGCGCTGGAACCGGATTTTGAAGGCCTTTGCAAACAGTTTGGATCCAGATGAGACGCCACAGAACGTGGCGTCTCATCAGGATCCAAACTGTTTGCTATTCTGATAGTATTCTTTGAAAAAAAATCAAAGAAAATGCTAATTTTAGAAATTTAGCAGACAACATTTTAGCAGACGACAAATTTCCCAGCATGCAAAGGGTTAACATTTTGTTTCCAGACAAACAGCTTGTTTCACAATTGTCAATAGACAACAGAAAGGCAATAATTAATATTCTGCCGTATGGTCAAGTCATCAGACATGCAAATCCCCCAACTTTTGTGCTTATTCAAAATGACAAAATTAAAACTTTGGCACTACATGCATTACTTTGGCAACTGAGAAACAAAGAATCCATCACAGATAATAATTATTAAGACTCTCTGAACCATATGACCTGCATGATGCAAAAATGGGTCTTATGTCATATGCAGCCAGAGTAGATCCTAACCAGCCTGTGAAGTCTAGTCAGGAGCTACCCTGTCCGATAATCAGACAACGAAACATTGATTGACTTTATAGCAGACAGCGTAGCTCCAGACCAGGATGCAGAAACACATACAGTAAGAAAAGGAATCATGTATAATTTGTTTAATTAAATATATAAGTATTTTTCAATATATGTTTTCAATGTTGATTTAAAGTCTCTTTTTTTTCAATTAACTTTTTGTACATAATTATATCTAATTTTAATAAGTGCGCACTGTTGTATCCTTGGAATTTCACATTTAATCAGAAAAGAATGCCATCATTTTTTATAAGAAAAATCATGCATTCAAAAAAATCTAAGCCATACATAAAACTACTATATCATTTAATGCCGCTATACAGGTATCAGCTGTTCCAAATTTAATGAATGTTTGCAAGTCTGCTCTTTAAGGATTCATGGCTCATTACAAGCCATAAATAATAAATGTGTGACACAGTTTTACATAGAAACAATTATTTTCCACACAGGTGACCAAGCACTCCATGTCTAACGATGCTGTATGATCAGATTAATACAACTTACATGCAGTATACTCCGTTTGCATGATACAAATTATATTGGACCAATATAATAATACTGGCAATATACCCACATCAAAGTAAGTTTTGTAATATTTCAGACGGGAAGATACGCCATTTTTATTGACAAAAAGTGCGAACACTTAGTTTTACAACAATTTGAAATCTGTCATTAGGCTGGGTGAACAAACCATTTACCTCATGAACAGAGAGGAGACCACTTTTTAAAGTGAGGCACTGCTGAATGTGTCAATATTTACCATTACTTCATGAACTATGTACATATTTGAACAGTTCTTAAATGAGTAGTCGACCATCTTTGACGTTTCCGAGGGTTGAGGAGTTATGGCTATCGATGCCCTTTGTGTAAGCACCACTTGTTGAGTGTAGTTTAAAGATGTTTATTTCAGCTTGATTGCATCAAAAGTCTTCAGCTTATAGAGACAATCACCATGAGGCAAACACATACTTGGTGTCTTGATAAAAATCTTGAGAATGCTGCCTGAATGGGACAGGAACCTTGGACCTCCAAGGTGTTGGTCCAACCACTATGCATTGCGTCTAGGGATCTAACCTGGGACCTACCGGTTGCATGGTGTTCACCCTTACCACTACACCTTCGAAACCAGTCACACTTCCATTCAGTCACTAAAAATCCATCAAACCCATGTATGAGGCATTATGATCTCCACATATATCACACATGGCATGTTATCCTAGAACTAGGATTGTCATAGTTTGTTGCCCAATAAATGCTTGGCAAGTAGGATGCAGCCAGGTGCTAAGAAATATGATCACGGCTGTAAAATTCCTTTCCAATTAAAAGCGAATGACAATTTCCAGAAAAAAATCTGTCAAATATTTCATTATTCATTCACAACGATATTTAACCTACACATCTTACATTAAAAGCAAAACCAGTGAATGATGTTAACAGCTTATCTGTCAACTAGATGGGAATATTCATCCTTACAAAAACACATCCTGTTAAAATCCTTTATGATTTATTATTGGTATTATTATTATTATTATTATCAAATGCTGTAAATTAACCTGACCAAGACAGATGAACCTTATTAAACAGTCCGCACAGGCTAATCAGGGACGACAGTTTCTGCCTTGACTTGATGTTCGTTTAGAAGAGACTTCCTTTACACGAGAACTTCCATAAAAGCGTAAAGTGTCGTCACTGATTAGCCTGTGCGGACTGGACAGTCTTATCTGGGTTGACACTTTATGTATATAATAAAATAAAATATTGTTCATATCACTGTTAATGTTTAAACAAAGGCAACAGTTATCTTTGCGACAACTCATAAATTATATGTACAAGTCATTAATTATAAGTAGCAGTTAACACATTAGTAGTCTTCAACTCTGTCATGGTGTTATAAAAGTAAAACATGAAACTGAAAAACTGTTAATAAAAAGGCAAAGACGGAAACCACAATCGCAATATAAATTAACTCAGATGTTTTAAAATGGTCTAATTTATAGGATACTACAAACCTTTCTTAATCAAAGATATGGGTGAGAAGGCAATCATTGATGAATATCTTGAATGTCCTTTACAAAATCATTTCCACCAGGACAGAAACAGGTGTTCAGAGATTTCAGACCGGTATCATCATCCACTAGAATAACTCATTCAAAGTTGTTTGTTACATATGCATAATATACAAACGATGTGATAAATATAATTATAATGTGGTTATTCGGTACGACATAAAACCCCCAAGGGCCTTTAAAAATGGAAATCTAACATAGAAAACCACCTATCATATCCTGAACATCAAATATACCTCCACCCCAATGTGACTAAAATAACCGATAGCGAACAGAAGTACCTGTGTTAAATGGGCGCAGGATTTTATATCCAAGTGGACTCAGTTAAGCGCAGCAATCATAACATTATCATTCTAATCTGATCAGAGGGCAGTCATCTGTGAAATACCTCCAGCAATTAATATTCCGTTTGATATACGACCATATCTCCAACGTCAGGTCGTTTAAACATTGAATGAAGCAAAAAATGTCAGATCTTCATGAAAGCCTGCGACTGTTTGTTTTAACACGGTTCAGTGGCCGCCGAGATATGCAAATGTGAAATTAATTCAGCAATTACAGATGGCAAGATGTGGCAAGGACCGCCTTTAAATAAAGAGTAATATATTATGGTTTGGCTACAGTGCATGCTCTAGTTTGGAGCATTGGACAGTAAATTCCCTGGCGTCCCCCTGGGAGCATGCGGTCTGTTGATCAGACAGACATGAGGCCTAATTTATACATCTCTGAGAAGGTATTATTATATCCCTACATGAAAACAATGGAAAGATTTCGGTTGACTTTATGGCAAGAAGTCATGTGCTTAAATGGCAGGCATATTCAGAAATTGATCCTGTACAAGGTTGAAATAGTTGAGGAAACCATTGAACAAATATTCATAAAAAATATTCCACAGACAAAAACAAACTGACAACAGCAAATAAAGCCATTGATTTTAGCAATGTTTGAACAGCCATTCATAACAGTGCTTTATCTCATATACAGTCAAAAACAGATAATTGTATAGCTCTCAGGAAAGTAAATAAATTTCATATAAATTCTCAATATTGATCTTTCGCCTCCTAGTTGAAATAAGCAAACATCCCATGCTTGTCTAGTGCTGGATTATTTGTATGAATCTTTGCTGAGTAAACACAGCCATTTTTATCAGTGAACAATTCAGTTATTTTATGTACACAGGCCAAGGCTGAGGTTCTCATTCCTTGATCGTTCGATTAATTAAACTTCGAGCAGATTTTGCGTTGCCAAAAAACAATGAGACGGAACTGATCCTTCAATTATAATTTCCTTATCCATTTCCAATATCACCCACTTCCTCGTGGAGCTTTAACGCGACTTTTCCTAGCCAATGTCAAGCAGAGCAAGAGCTGCGAGTCAAACATTGTATTTCACACATTATATCATTTAATGTTTTTTTGGTGTGCAAGAATTGTTGACATTAAAAAATTGCCCTTACATTTTTTTTACAGCCTATGTATGTTAGCAGAATTTCCTTTCTTACCCTCTTTTTTTATATCTGGTGTTGTATTCCCAAAACACCTCAATAAATAATGTTTGTTTATAAAACATTCTGACCTAGTTTCATCAAGATTGGATGAAAATGTGGCCTTTCGAGTGTGAAAAAGCTAAAAGTTGACATTTAGCACAACAAACGACCCACGATGACAGACGCCAGACAAAGTGTGACCACAAAAGCTCATGTGAGCCAAAATGAATTTTAGTTACAGATGTGAAGCTTTCTTGTTACTAAAAGAGTTTTGTTACTATACATTTTAAAAGGTCTGTTAGTTAGATTGTTCTGGTTATCTTATGCAGTCAAAAAAGGCTGGAGTCTCCAGAGTTTGCTGTGTTTCTGCCAGTCTGTAAACAGTAAATGTTTATGGAAATATCGGGGAGATAATCATCCAACCGAGTGTTTCAAAATGCAATTAGAGAAAGGCGGGAAAAGGCAGCACTTATTTTTCTTCAAATGCATTTTTTATGCTTTTTTTTTACTTGTCCCTATTGCCAGCATTCATGCTTTGTGCAATATGAAACAGTGCCATGACTATTTTTTAAACGAGAGTAATAATTTACAAAGCCATAATTGTTTTCACTATACAGATTAAGAATCTTAACCTTAAGATTCCTCTTAAGTTTGACCGCTGCATACTTTGCAATAAATGATGAAATGCGTACATGATGTTGAAACACACCAACAAACCTAACCACAACTCAGTAAACGCATGAACATGTGCATCCTATTCATTGTGCGTGAAGTAATTCTGCCTTCTGAGCAAATACCAATGCCGCTGGTCAACAGCCCTAAACACAAACTCATACAGACATTTCTGTGAAAAGTAATCAACTGGCAAACGCTAATGGCAGCCAACTTCACTGCAATTAAATATAGGCAGAATGTAATCTTTCACGAGTTTGCTAAGGGCAAACACAGACTAATGTCAAGTTTACCAAGTATTATTTACACTTGTCTTATTCAAACAAACGCTGTTTATTCTACTCATAACAGCTATTGCATATTGTATTTCCTCTCTATCTCAATTTATTCTGAATATCGTAGCTATTCCCATAAAGGTTCTTAGTAATTCCAATAAAAGTTCTTAGCATTTCCCATAATGATTTGAAGATGCACCATGCTACATAATCAATTCATGTTTTATGTCTTGGATCAGAGACGTATAAACGGAGCAGAAAGGCTTTCTTTATATTTATCTACTTTCTTTGTTAATTTCAATTTTGACATGTTGTGTTTTGGGGTTCAGTGGGACGTTGTTCTATCATAGATGACACAATTTAAATATTTAATTGTCTTCAATACATTTAAAGGGACTGTAAACCACGAATGACGAAAAAAGAAAAGTTGTAAATACCGTATTTTTTACAATTATAAGTTTATATTGATTAAAATATCACAACTGGTATATTACATTGCTTGAAAAAAGTTCACATGTTCAGTATATTCGGTAATAAAATTTTGCGGTGTGAAATCGAAAGTACATCGCGAAAATAGGTGATGTAACGATATACACACTATAAATAACGCAAGTAGATTGATAATTTTATATATAGAATATATACAATTCACTACGCATGCACAATTTGCATTCCTGGGTTTACCACGTGACGATGATGATCAATCTACTTGCATTATTTATAGTTAACTGGTAGTTACCTGGTATACATACCCAGTAAAAATAAATAAATACAAAAATAAAGTAAAAATAAAAAATAAAAACTTTTTTCAAGTAATGTTATATACCAGTCGTGATATTTTAATCAATATAAACTAATAATTGTAAAAAAATACGGTATTTTAGAAATTTTCTTTTTTCGTCATTTGTGGTTTACAGTCCTTTTAAGTCCAAATCTTAAAAAAGAAACGTTCTTTTTAAAAGCAACACATACATGTAGTACATTATTTATCCTTGAAATATGACACAATACTGATAACCAAACCAAACATTCATAAAAACCAAAGCAATAAAGTACACATATTTTCGTTCATTAATCGAATTAGGACTATGAAAGGTTCATTTATCATTTTTGACCTCTAATATTTACCAACATAACGAATCAACATAAACAAGCGTCTCTGAATGCAATTCTGTGGTCTAATTTCCTGATAAGAACTAGCCCTTTTGTGACTGCACTGTCTTTTAATAATTCTGCCTATGCACAGATTAAAAATTACCTAAAAACTTACGAACTGAACACCCTTATTATCTTACAGAATAAGGGTCCCTGAAAACAAAATGGCAGCCTGGATCATTGGATAAGCCTATATTATCAAACAAATCATGGATCAATTATTGGTTTAAATCATGATCAGCTATTTTATATTTAGAATTGATCTATAATCATATAAGAAGCTGAATAAAACTTTCTTTTTAAAAATTCAGGCCACCCTCTTTGTTAGTAAATTCTGGCTCAGTACATATGAGCCTCGCTCTGTGAAAAGGGGGTTTAATGCATTTGCGTAAAGTGTTGTCCCAGATTAGCATGTGCAGTCCGCACAAGCCTGTGCAGTCTGCACAATCTAATCAGTGATGACTCTTTCCGCCTAAAATAGATTTATGCTAAGAAGAGACTTTTTTCCAATGAAAAATATCCTAAACGCGGAAAGTGTCGTCCCTGATTAGCCTGTGCGGACTGCACAGGCTTATCTGGGACGACACTTTAAACACAGGCATTAAACCCCCTTTTCACAGAGTGAAGCTCATATAGTGAAACATCTCCCCTCCAAGTGATAACAAACTGTATTTTTAGGGAAGTGCAGTAGGGGGAACATTATCCATTGTGTTCAAGGTTTGCCGGCAGCCATGTCATGGCTCTCCACTCAGTCCGATAGCTGTCCTTAGATGGGAATGTCACTGTGCAAACTCGGCTTAGTCAATATTGACACAAGGGTCTGATTAATTACTTTGATACTCATTATCAACAACTCAAACCTTCCATATTTACATTTCACACCATGTATGCAGGCAGTTAACAGAACTGGGACATAGTGTTTTCTTTGTTTAAACGATTGTTACAACAAAATTCAGACTTGAAACAGATTTTACTTGGATGCTTTGAAAATCAAGAAAACAATCATAAACATCTTAGATACTGTAAAATTAAGTAGTTCATAAAAAAGGTTTTATCAATATAAGTGTTGCATTTTTTGACAGAGCTTTTTCCTATCTCTTGTCTTCAGGTGTTTCACCAATACAGAAATTAGTGGTTGCCCTTTCGCCCGGGGCTAACAGATTGAAGTCCAAGCAAGTCAATTTCTGAAGTTGGTGGTCCACCTAAATGAGTTACTTCTTTTTAAAGCTAAACACATTAACACACAATTTATCATTAATACCACTCTAATGAAAATTGGCTCAAGCAAATAGAATCAAAAATCAAAGATTTAGCCCAATTAAAACAAGTATTATATGCCCATGACATTTACCTAGACTTGGGCTCTAAGCTCTTTGGCAATGCAACCAATATACTACATATGGTTGCCCATCTGGGCAACCAATGTTACAAATTTCGATCACTGCCATATATAACATGAATGGGCATCTAAAACAAGTAAACTCCACATTAAATTCATCTACATTTAATTAATACATGAACCTTTAGCCACTGCTAATACAACATTAACTCCATTAAATAAAAAAGTAAGCCATTAACAGAGAAACTGTCATCAGCCAGAAAAACTGTAAATTTATTAGACAGATTCGCTTCACTCAATATCACCTTCCATGGATGATGATTCCCTCTCTTTATGGCATTTCTTTTGCACACACACACAAAAAACACACATCCCATTCATTATCCTGGCTCTCTCCTTCAGAGACCAGGGAATTGATTGCTAGAAATCAAGAGCAAACACTGGCGAATAGCTAGCATAGCTCTTATCCATAAACATGATCGCCTGTTAATGTTTAAAACATCAAGACTGAGAGGAAAGCACCTGGCACAAATTCACACATTCAAAACCCAGTCGAGTGTAAACAGACTTTAGCCTGATGTCTAAACATGTCATTCAATCGGTTTACTTTGCTTCACTTCTAATCGATTGTCACAGCGAGACGAGTATTTCTGTACAGCCTCTGAAGGGGCGACACTAAAGCCTCTTTATGACAATGATTTACATTATTAGCAAGAAAAAAACTAGGGCCATCAGAAGAGCTTCATTTGCATGACAATGGGTTGGGTTATGGCTCTTTCAATGGATACCTTGAACAGAAATCCAGTTGCTCAGACGCCAATCCATTATTAATTGCAAATGCGTAAAATGTTTATCTCCCTTTTACGCGTTTTTTCATAAAAATTATCTGTGTGATGAAATCATCTTTGTATGAAAAATATAATAAATTCCCATGACCTAGATGTTGACATATAAGGGATACTGGGGTCTGGTTGGTTTTGCTGATTATAATTAATTGTATGCATACGAAACAATAACAGATTTCTGAATGCCAAAAACAAAAGCTCTAAAACGTGCTTATTTTAATTACGTTTATTTGCTAGCCTTCTAACAGCATTATGTAACTGAAATAGTAAAATTATCAGTGTTTTTATCCGATATAATTTTTGTAATCCTTTATTCTGAAGTGCAACTAGCCTCTTCAAAGGTAAAACCAATTCTTAAATCTTATTTCCCCAGTTTAAGCACTATAGCAGATAAAATACCAACAACAAAGGCTGGGATCAATTCCCTACAGTGGGGATTAATTCATGGAGATATAGTGCTTAATTCACAGCCATGTCTCGCATTTGATAATCACTCGTTATAAAGTATTAAAAATAAGCCGCTTTCAGTAATACAATAAATATTGGTATGGGTATTTATAAGGAATTAATAGGTATTAGTAAGTTGACCGTGACCAATCCAAGTCTGGAATGCTTTAACAAACCATCAACTGGTAACAACATTGAACAAGGTCAATGGCTCTCAGGACACGAACCAAAAAACTGTAGCTTCTTAAAAAGACATTAAACTAAGTCATTGCTCCCTTATTCCCATCCCATGCGATATTTGAACAAGTTATTGTGTTTGATACTTCAGAAACTATTACTATTTTCATTCTAGAGCAAAGTCAACAAATTGCCAATCAAAACACTTGAAAACAAACTAGCAATTTCAATCCGACCAATCACAATGCTCCTTACAAAAGAGGGCCATCTGTCTGATAGAGTGCCAGTAGCTGGAGGTGTAACATCACAGCAGCAGTGTAACAAAGACCAAATCCTATTAGAACCTGATCCCTTTATCAATTAGCAGAGTTATTGATTGCTTAGCTGTATTCAAGAAGATCAAAATAATGATACTGATAAAACTGCTACAAAAGGATTATCTATGCCCAGAATGAACATCACATATCTTGCTTTTCACAGGCAACATTTTTCAGCGTTAGCTGCATATGCCAGCTTTTCACCTTAGCCTGACCTTTGTAAGCGACCAATCAATTTGAATATACAATTTACCGCCGGTGGGCCTGAAAATTTTCGCAGTAGAAAACGTGCAATCTACAAACAGATTTCACATTAACATTAGTATGTTATTCCATCAACTTTCTATTTTTTGGAAGTATTGGGTATGAAAAAGGATACTACAGTTCGTTAAGCAAGGATGTTAACTGCGTATTCAGCATGAAACAATTGTTTCTCTAATGATAAGGTTTGAGAGATACAGAGCAGTTTCACACTTAATTCTCGACATCAATACAGTTTGTGTGTGCCCCTTTATATTCAGAGGATTGTCAGAGCCAGAGCGTTTGTACACAAAAGCTATGTTCTCATATTTAGTTATTACTACCATATTGCTGTTTGTGTACTAGTATATTTTAGTTCATAAAAGTATCGTTTTTTTATATCCTGATATAAGTTTTGGCCAAACCATATTAAATTGTTTTCGAAATTGAACATTTAACATGTTAAAGTATAAAGTTTTAAACAAGCCGTCGTTCAAGCCATGAAATTGTGACCTCACTTTAAAGCATTGCATTCCAAGCCGCAATGTATCAGGGTGAGTTCGGGCTGTCAGTACAGGGATCGTTATATAATATAGACGGTATCGCGTGAACTAGGTGAACTGGGATTTTATTTAGACCAGATGTTAAATGAAGATATTCGCCGATATAATTATGGTATCTCAATAAAAGATTCTTAATGTGTTTTCAACAAAACCATGATAAATATTATGTTTGATTAATTCAACAAGAATTATTCCACCATATTGACCAATGTATTGAGCATGAGCGAGATGATTCCCGATACTGTTAATAATCGAATCAAATAGCAATGCCCGACAAACCACTAAACAGGTTTGTCCGAAGAACGCGCGAATAAATATTTAAAATATGTACAGATACTTTGCGTGTGGCCGGTTGACTAACATGTTTTAATTTCACTTCCATTCTTCTTTTTTTTGCATCTAAAGATATATGATCAGCAGTATGTAAGCATGTAAAATAAACCGCGAAAACTACGCGTAAATATCCCGTACTGCGTGAAATGCAGCTAAGAACTGCACAGAAAAAAACATATGCTATCTTTGATTTCATTCTTAAAACTCTTTACCTTTCACCAACTCCAACCACAATCACCCCCGTATATCTTTTTTTAAAGATATTTCTTGTTTAGACTGAATTCAATATAGAAATGTCTTCTGGGTAAATCATTACCAACATGCTCACATAGTCTAGCTAATAATTTATTCATGAAACTGGACAGCGTGCTTGAAGCATTTTATGTTTTCTTGTCTCTAATTGAATCATTTATTAGAAACAAAAATTGCATTACAGTCCTTTTAGACACGCACCAGCAATGGTTTTGTTTTCTTGACAATCTACACCAGAACAACATTTAACCAAAGAAACAAACCAAATTAAATTTCAATTGTCTACAGCGAACAAATTAAAAAGGCTGGGTGATTTTTTTTCTGTTACATGCATGGTTTATGTACATATTATGCAAACAAGGATTTAAAATAACTTCATATCTAAAACTTTGAAACAAAAATGATAAAATCACTTTCCATGGATCATTCCCAACAACAAACATCTCTTGAGATATTATATTATTCCGATTCCAAGGATGAAATTTGCATTAGCCGATATCTAAAGGTTTCCTGTTAGAGGATGTTCTGATACAGCAAACAACAGACATGACATTGACAGTTAATTGGATTCCAGTGTGAAACTATTGTATTTCCTTGAAGTTTCTATATAAGATACAACTGTTTCACGCCCAACACATGACTACTGAATGACTTGAGAAGCGCTCTGAAAAAACAGGGTTTAATGCATGTGCCCCATTAAGATTAGCCTGTGAAGTCTGCACGGGCTTATCAGGGACAACACTTTCCGCTTCAACTGGATTTTCACTATGAAGAAACTTCCTTTAAAGGAAAAATACAATAAAAGCAGAAAGTGTCTTCCCTGATTAGCCTGTGCAGACTAAGCAGGCTAATCTGGGACGACACTTAATGCACATGCATTAAGCTCCAATTTCATAGATTGCGGCTCACTTGTATTTTTGAATGCCAATGACAATATCCCAGCAGAGCAGCCTTTCACTGATTTGCCAATAATCTCTGAACTAAAGCACTGGCCATGTATCTGCAGTGTGCTCAATAACAAGAATACAACAAATGTACATAATATACATTTAAAGTCAATTGGAGACGCATGCATAGAAGTAGAGAATGAATGATTTTATTATTAGTTTCATTCTTTTTGAGAATAATGGTATATTTTATATCAAGACAACCACAAGATCATTCGGTCAGTTTCTGACCACTTTCCAGCAATTTGGGCTTATAAAACATGCTGCCTCATATAAAATATGTTTAAACCAAATGAACCAATTCTGCCTTAAATCTCGAATCCATACACTTCTAGTTTATAAGACAACAATTGCATTTGAAATACTTAATTGATTGCAAAAATCATGGATGTCTTCAATTGTTTTGATGATGTAACTGCAACCTGAATTGGATGGGACAAGTTCTGTTTCTATGATAAGTTTAGCTGTAAGGTCACACAACAGGCAACTCACCACTCTATGTCATAACAGGTTGGGAAAAATCCAAGATTCTGCTGTACTTACATGTTTATCGTCACCTGCAAAGATAAAAGAATTTCAAATTGAATCAATTAAGAACATCATACAATTTAACATGACAACCGAATATTAAATATAATTGTATGGGTTTTTCCTTGCAGTATTAGAGGTTACATAGAAATAATGGGATGGACTGAGAGAACACTAATTATTATGTCCAGACAGGATAGTAAATGAGCCTTGCTATGGTAAAATGGGGTTTAATGCATGTGCAAAGTGTTAACCCAGATAAGCCTGTGCAGTCTGCACTAGCTACAATGTAATGTGGGACAAAACTTGCCACTTTTATAGTATTATTTTTTTTAATGAAAATCCAGTTTAGGCGGAAAGAGTCGTCCCTGATACACCTGTGCAGACTGCACAGGCAAATCTGTAATGACACTTTATGCACATGCATAAAGCCCACGTTTTCCCACAGCACAGCTCAAATAGACCTGAAATATGTGAGAAACACACAGCAAGCAAGCTATTACCATGCAACACAATTGCATAACACTGTTAGTACTTAATCTTTAAACTTTCAAAATGAATTGTGCAACTCTGAATTATACTACGGTTGTTTTCTTTCTTCAACTTTATTATAATTCCATAAGTCCATGTGGTTCATTATGATAAATGTATAATACAGATATATATATATTCATTGCCTTAAACAAAACAATCAAATTAAAAAATGGTCCGAGTCAATAATCTTTCTCTTTAAGCACAACTGTGCAATAATTTATAACTAAACAACTGGCGACATTTTCCAATTTGAAATGTATCTTGTCACACTAGATTGGAAGAAAATCTTGCCACTAAAAAGTCATAAAGCTTGCCTCCGGGCAACAAAATCAATGCAATCAGAACATCACCGGGCTACAAAATAATAGATTGTTTTTCACATGTATTGCCGTATTATAATTAAAGATGGATGTTACTGATAGAGAGGCAACAATAAACATCAACAATAAAAAAGCAAAAAACAACTGAGATAATTTTATTAATGAGAGAGAGGGAGTATTGACAGTCAGTCAGCACCTCGAGTTAGACATAGCCGCTAAGTTACAAGGTTATCAAGCAGGCAATAATGAGCTACATGCTGTCTGGTAGCAGGCTGATGGGGGCAGCATGTGTGTAACTAGATTAATCAGCCAGTAGGTAAGTTAGATGATAGACTTCTCTCTTTGATGTGCTGCAGAAAAAGTTTGGTACTTTCACCTATCAGCCAAGAAGGTTACGTTGCTAATCAGGAGGATAGAAGATAATAGAGATGGTGGCAGTGCTGTTGATAATGACAATTGTGATTGATGTTGGTGTGATGAGGATGATGATGATGATTGAGGATGACAATGATGATTATGTCACGATGATGATGTGATGATGCTGATGATGAGAGTAGTGGTTGCATTGGTGGATAAGATCAAAACAATGATGATTATGGTGGTTGTGTCAGTGAAGATGACATGATTATGGCGGGAGAGATCGCAATGATAACAAAGATGATGAGGAAAACAATATTAACAAAGATAATGATAGTTGTAAATGCTGATGGCAATGGTTATGGAAAATCATTATAGTTCACTATGCAAATGTGCTTGTGAAATTAATTATTAGGATTTCTTTGTTATGAAAATGTATGGAGTCACGGAGGATCTTTCTGAAAATGAAACACATTTGATATCATCCCATTCACCTTGGACCAGAAAGCCAACAACCAGAGTTAGGGTTAGACCAATACAGTGAGCGTTAGACATGGTAAACACAAAGCTTGTAGAAGAGATGTTAGCTAGCCCAACCAATACGGCAGTGAATACTTAACTTCAGGCCATGGGTACATGGGCCGTCTGAGACCGGAACCTGTAGGGGAACCTAAAGGAACACAGGAAATATATGAGAATGTTAACCTGCACCCACAGTAGACCAGATAAATATGGAATGTTAATTCAAGGCTCCCTTTTCAACATGTTCTTAGTCAGATACACCTCAATACATCATCATCATCATTTTTTTTATTTTCCAGGATAGTAAGAAGAAAAAAGCCAATATGTGTTATTTACCATAATGTGCTTATTTGTAGCCATTGTGTATTGGGCCAATGGCAGTGTAAGCATAGTAATTAACAAGTAAACGAACATAAATACTCTGCCTCTCTCTTTGTCCAAGGTTGTTTTTGTCCAAGGTTTGAAGTAGATCGAATAATCGAGTATAATGTTTTATGCAACAATAAGCTAGTGTTACCAGTTGAAATATAAATAATATGATTGGCCATATCAATCTTTGACTGACATTAGTTTCTGCTGGAACCGAATTTTGAAGGCCTTTGCAAACAGTTTGGATCCAGATGAGACGCCACAGAATGTGGCGTCTCATCAGGATCCAAACTGTTTGCTATTCTGATAGTATTCTTTGAAAAAAAATCGAAGAAAATGCTAATTTTAGAATTCAGCAGATGACATTTAAGCAGACGACAAATTTCCCAGCATGCAAAGGGTTAAAGCCACAATGTCATTTTCAATGGGATACTTACTCTGGTATGTGTAGTAAATAAGTGCAATTATTACAAAAATGTCAAAGCATTATGTTACTAATGTTAATTTGATTTATATCACTAATTTGTTAATCTCATGTCTTTTTCGGTTCTGGTTCTGGTTTGATTATGTGGTCACACATAAACAAAAATATAACTTATTTATTGCAAAATTGTTTTACATCTTTATAACACCCAAAAGACAGATTGATTAGTTGAGCATGATTTTTGTTTGTTTTAACAACAATGTGTTGATGCAACCCTTAAAAAACTTTTTTGTTCAATATACATTATTAATGGAAACCTTGTCTCTCAAACAAATCCAGGGATCTTCCCTAGTAATGTCCTACTACAGAAGTCGATCATGCGTGTGTCTATGTTTTGGTTAATAAATCTCCAATAACAGACCATAAATCAGCTAGACAAGAATAGCTATAAAATGGTCTATCAATCATCTACGCAATTAAATATATGAGAAATAAAATATTAACAATCTGAGATGCAAGAGGTACAATACTAAACGCAATTACAACATCAATGGGTCTACAGCACACCATTTCTTTTCTCTTGTCTGTTTCACTGTTTCTGCTCATTCAATCTAAAGGGACCTTTTCACGTTTTGGTAAATTGACAAAATTGAAATAAAATGTTTCAGATTCGCAAATTTTTGTTGTGGCTATGATATTTGTGAGGAAACAGTAATACATGTACTGAACATTTACCATGCTCTAAAATATCCATTATATGCATCTGTTGACGATTTAAAAACCTGAAAATTATAAAGCTTTGCAACGCGAAATGATTTAATAATTTGGAGATTTCTTTTGTTATCGTTATATTTTGTGACACTACAATGATTGCTTATATAAAGTGTAAAATACACCACTCACTATATATGTATGAGCACAGATAGCTGAGTGGTCATACTGTTTGACTTGTACTCCGGAGGTCAGTGGTTCGAGCCCAGTTTTGGATTACTTTTTTTTCTTTCTTTAATTGTATTCTTGTATTTTACTGGAGCTCTTTAGTTCCAATGTTTACATTTATCAATTTAAAGCATTTAATGACAAACTTCCATACATGCCAAAATCTGTGAAAAGTCCCTTAAAACCAGTTTTAAAGAGCCACTAACAATATAGAACACCTTACATTGTATCACAAGATACTTTACATTTGCATCACAATAACTCCTAACCAACCGAGCATATTGTATAAATTTACATCACAAACCACAAATGTAAGTGTGGGTGAACAGAAAACAGTTCATTCATATAAAGACTTCCTCCCTTACTTCAGAATGATTGTGTTATGCCAACACATATACCACTGTGCTGATGAGTCTACACCAGCTACATACTTGTGGTTTAACCCTTTGAGCGCTGGAACCGAATTGTAAAGGCCTTTGCAAACAGTTTGGATCCAGATGAGACGCCGCATCATGCGGCGTCTCATCAGGATCCAAACTGTTTGCTATTCTGATAGTATTCTTTGAAAAAAAATCGAAGAAAATGCTAATTTTAGAAATTCAGCAGATGACATTTTAGCAGACGAAAAATTTCCCAGCATGCAAAGGGTTACAGAACTGGTCACAAATATACAGCAGGGCTAAGTGGCTGTGACATGATCACATATCAATCAATAGCTGATGAGTCTACACCAGCTACATACTTGTGGTTTACAGAACTGGTCACAAATATACAGCAGGGCTAAGTGGCTGTGACATGATCACATGTCAATCAATAGCTGCTACACATGCACTGTGAATAGGTGGGTACACACCACATGTAAACCAGTGAAACCACAGCCACCACTGATGGATATAGGAAGTCTCTGCCACCTTTCAAATAAACACTTCTGATGATTGGTTCCATATGTACAACCGAGTATAATTGTTTCATTTCCAAAGATCTCAAATAGAAATTAGCCGCGCTCTAGCAAAACAGGGCTTAATGCATGTGCAAAAAGTATCATCCAAGATTAGTCTGGCCAATCAGGGACAACACTCTCCGCTTTTATTGTGTTTTTCTTTTAAAGGAAGTTTTTTCTTAGCGTAATTAGCGAAAATCCAGTTTAGGCGAAAAAGTGTCATCCCTGATTAACCCCCCCCCCCC
>VMBQ01000109.1:103276-123120 GCA_007657795.1 Dreissena rostriformis | reverse complement strand
GGGCCAAAACGAAACAGATTCCACGGCAACATCTATCCTATCCACATACCTTTGTCATCCTTCAATGAGCCCACATGCTGCTGGGCGTAGCCGGGCCCAAGAGCCAGCAGCCCCATCCCAGCGCTGGAAACTGGCAGGCCAGGGGGCTGAAGTCCCGCAGGGTGGGGACCCATGGGGATGGGCGGGGCATGGGCGTGGGGCAGGTGCTGGGCTTGCATCTGTTGCTGAAACAGGCATTGTGTGTAACTATGGAACCCACCAGGCTGTCCAGGACAAGTTAACAATTTCAATATGTCAATATGTACACCTGTGACCCTGATTTAGATGAGCATTTCTAAAAGATTGAATCAATTTTCTGCAGGGACACGTTAATAATGTCCACACACATTGGTCAATGTTTCATGATTCAGATGAACTTTTCTGTTAGAGCAAATTTTGATGATTAACCCGCACAGGCTCATCAGATACGACACTTTCCGCTTTTAAGGAATTTTTCGCTACTAAAAAAACAGTATAGCCAGAAAGTGACATCCCTGATAAGCCTGTGCAGAGTGCACAGGCTAATTAGGGACAACACTTTATGCACATGCATTAAGTCCTGTTTTTTCTACAACGCAGCTCACTTTTTTTGATTCATTAAAACCACAAACAAATGACAAGCTTAACTTTTGTTTTTTTTTGTGCCAACGTAAAAATTGGTTAAACATGTTATATACCATTATAGTGATTAAATACACTTTCAGATTACTTTGCATATAATTGACATTTGTGGAAAATGGCTATAATTTTATCAGGAAGGTATAGAGTCCACAAGTTTAAAGTTTAAATCAAGATAAAGAATACCCCAACTAGGTATCAAAGGAATGTTGCATTGTGGCCATTATAACCAGTAAACAGTACTTCAATTTCAGAATCAAAGTGTTGTTGTTTTCACCAAATAACTATCCAAACACAGATAACCAACAACAATTATAGCCGACAAGAGGGGTACTGCCTGGTAATACAAGTTAGTTTCATGTAAGAGAATGAAGAAGTCTTTACCCCTATTATGGCGTTGAGTTCGGTCATAGTTACTTGTTTGGCTCTTTCCACCGCAGCCGCTACTTGTTGCTGATGCTGAAACAAACAACAACAACCGCCATCAGCAAAATACAACATTAAATTAACATACCAGTATTATCAAATACAAAATTGTTTGGCTTGTTTGGCACCATATCTATATCCAGTATCAAGTAGAATTCTATTAAGCAAGGACACCAAGAAAATGAAAGTTCTCAACCTCAGACTGAATCTTTCATTATTTTTTGTGTTGACCAACCAGAATGCTTGTAACATTTTGTGTTATGGTTTCTTGAATATTAAGACTTTGATTCAGATTGAAAGTTTGCAAGTGTGGGACAGTCTTGTTTAAAATGAATATCAAAATTCAATAGACATGAGTCACATTAAAATGTAAACCTTTATATTTCTGGAAACAGACTGTGGGCATGTTCAGCACAATATGTGTCGCGTTCTGAGAAAACTGGGCTAAATGCATGTGCGTAAAGTGTCGTCCCAGATTAGCCTGTCCAGTCTGCACAGGCTAATCCAGGAAGACACTTTCCGCCTAAACTGGATTTTCTCTAAGAAGATACATCATTTAAACGAAAAATTCCATGAAAGCGGAAATTGTCGTCCCTGATTAGCCTGTGCGGACTGCACAGGCTAATGTGGGATAACAATTTACGCACAAGCATTATGCCCAGTTTTCTCAGAACGCGACACATATAACTAGATGTTGCTTTAGTTAACATAGGCTTTACATGTAAAAGACTTATACACTGAGTCTGAGTTTAAATGTGCTCTCATTATATCTCGAACTTCAGACTTCGCGGAACCTGTCAGTCAGACAAATCTCACAAAATTTGCCAATGTCTGACAAACATTTTGACACTGTCAGATACAATGTCTAGCAAGAAATTTGAGAAGTTTACCTGTTACTTGTTTTAAGTGTCTGACATTTGTAACAAATATCTGAAGAGCTTCCCATCTAATCAAGCAATGGGTCTAACAGGTCCTTATGAGGTTTCATGTACAAATCTGCAGTAGAACTCGTTTTTTTAGAGTCAGATTTCACACATTGGTACTAAATAGTCCCTTAATAGTAACTTGATTCAAAAACTTACTTCTGCAGATAGAAATGGAATCACTTGAGCACATATTGCATTTAGTCGCTTGGCAATCTCAGTCTGAAAATAGAAAATGGATCACATTTCAACACCTTGCAACTATGGCAATAAACAAAAAATATGTCCATTTAACCAATATCAATTTAAGGTATACCATATATGTCATAAAATATAGTCCCTAACAAATACACTGGAACCATTTTAGTTTGAACTGACTGGGCTTGCTTCAATAGTCAGTTTTATGGTAACTAAAGCGGGCTTGTCATATTTTCAAAGCGAACTATTAACCCTTTCAGCGCTGGAACCGGATTTTGAAGGCCTTTGTAAACAGTTTGGATCCAGATAAGACGCCACAGAACGTGGCGTCTCATCAGGATCCAAACTGTTTGCTATTCTGATAGTATTCTTTGAAAAAAAATCAAAGAAAATGCTAATTTTAGAAATTCAGCAGACGACATTTTTGCAGACGACAAATTTCCCAGCATGCAAAGGGTTAAGTCTAATGAGCACAATGTATATGAGCCGCACTATGGGAAAACCTGCTTAATGCATGTGCGTAAAGCGTCGTCCCAGATATGCCTGTGTAGTCAGTGAATGTATTTTCTTTCTTGTTTTCCACAGTTACATGCTATGTAGAGACACTATGATAACACAATAATACACAATGTTGGGTTTTACATTGTACATTTTACATTTTATCCAGGAAACGTTCTGTGTTAACCCCTGCTCCTGACTAACAAACATTCATTTAACCACAGGCTCCAGGCTTGACAATCAATGTCTTTCATTTGACCACAATCATTATTTCTATTTCCCCATGTTTCCTTAGAAGGTAAAATCCAATAAAGTGCGTTTCAAGTGCTGATTGTGTTGCGACAAAAAAAAGAGAGTTGAAAACTGTAAGAGATGACAAAACTTGTGAAACAATCTTTGTGCAGTTGCTATGCACTCCAACACTTCAACTTGTAGCAAACTGAGAGTTGAAACTAATGGATGATATTTATGTAATGGAATAAAAAAAATACATTATTTGTACACATATAACTATTGCAATAGAACAACCGACATTAACCACTGAAACATATGAACCGCATCGTGTGAAAATGGGTTTTATGCCATATGCGGCCAAAGTAGCTCCAGACCAGCCTGCCTACAGGGTAGTAGTTATGGAGCTACGCTTGCAGCATATGGCATAAGATCCATTTACATAAAATGTGGCTCATATGATATCAGAGATACTCATGCACACAAACAAAATTAACCCTTTGAGCGCTGGAACCGGATTTTTAAGGCCTTTGCAAACAGTTTGGATCCAGATGAGACGCCACACAACGTGGCGTCTCATCAGGATCCAAACTGTTTGCTATTCTGATAGTATTCTTTGAAAAAAAAAAATCGAAGAAAATGCTAATTTTAGAAATTTAGCAGACAACATTTTAGCAGACGACAAATTTCCCAGCATGCAAAGGGTTAATGACCATCTAACTTTATTTTAAGTATCTATACATGTATGAAAAATGTACAAACACAGGTTTTCAATTTTATTTTTTTTTGAGAACAATGAGACAACGTTCTATGCCCAAAGGACCATACTTCACTGAAACAGAAAACAGTCCAGCTTGTGATGAGCACAAATGAATATACTGCTTCTGACAGAAAAAAACTATTATTTAAATATATTTTTCCAAATCAATAAAGACAAAACTGTAGGAAGTTAGGTACAGCCCACATTTTCATTCCATCAATCTATCAGGTTCTTGCTATAAAACTGATACTCAATACCCATCAATGGACATTGAATTGTAAGTGGAGACTAACAAAGAACAATACCCGCTGTGTGTATGGGAGAGCAAGGAAATCCCAATGTTCTACTGCAGGAAACCATTTCTAGGAAATAAAGAGGCTATAATCCTTCCGTGAATCCTGCTGGGACTCCGCCAGGCAATGAAGGAGAATGTCAATAGGACGTGGGGGAAATCACCAAACATGTTCACAGCAGAATGAATATTAATGAGGTTTGTGACAGGTCAGAGGTTGTGAAATACTCAACACTGATTGGTTGATTCAGTTAACAGGGACAGAGTAGGTGTGGAGGTTAAACACTTGCAGAAAATTCTGATTCAGGTCCAAAATGTACTAAATTAATGTAAAATGTCTACTACAAAAATTAATTAATGCACATACCTTTACACTTACGCATTTAACAGACAACCATCGAAAAGTGTCCTTTTGTGTCAATTGTATAGAATAAACCTGTCTTGCATTTTTCTATTCATAGGATTTGGTCTATTCAAACACTATATTGAAATTTAATATTTCAAAAAGCATAAAATTTCTAAAATAATCTGTGGCTGACCTTATTTTGGGCTATGTTGATTAAACACTTTGTTCAAACAAACTTGGTATTCTTATTCCTGAGTAAATATTTACTGATCAAACAAAGATCAAATTGTTTTTCATTTGCCTGCTTCTAGGAGGCAATATTTTCTTTGGCCAATTGATCCTAAAATCTCCCATTGTGTTTGAAAGTTTGTTTGAATAACACTTCATACAGCACAAGACTAAAACATTCTGGAAAGTATTCATCACCAAAATCTGTGACCAGAGTCATAAAATGTCTCACAGATTTTGCATGGTCAATCTCTGGACATGTGGTTACAAATATATACATATCTTTACATATGAGCCTTGTTGTGCTACAATGGGTCTTATTCTATATACAGACAGGGTAGCTCCAGACCAGCCTGTGAATTCACGAAATAAGAACAGGAGCTGCCCAGTCCACTTAAAAGTCATGCAAGGTTTGGTGGTCTCATTTCATGGTTAGAAAAATGCGCAGACTGGACTGGAACAACGCTGGCCTGGTATGGTGTTAGACTGGTCTGGAACAACGCTGGCCTGGTATGGTGTTAGACTGGTCTGGAACAACGCTGGCCTGGTATGGTGTTAGACTGGTCTGGAACAACGCTGGCCTGGTATGGTGTTAGACTGGTCTGGAACAACNAACAAGGTTTTACTATAGCCATATAAGGAAAACTGCCACGCCCCCTGGCGGCCATGTTTTTTTTACAGACCAGAACCATTTTCAAACTCATCCGAGATATCGTTAGAACAAATGTTCTGACTAAGTTTCATGAAGATTGGACAAAAAATATGACTTCTAGAGTGTTAACAAGGTTTTACTATAGCCATATAAGGAAAACTGCCACGCCCCCTGGCGGCCATGTTTTTTTTACAGACCAGAACCATTTTCAAACTCATCCGAGATATCGTTAGAACAAATGTTCTGACTAAGTTTCATGAAGATTGGACAAAAAATATGACTTCTAGAGTGTTAACAAGGTTTTACTATAGCCATATAAGGAAAACTGCCACGCCCCCTGGCGGCCATGTTTTTTTTACAGACCAGAACCATTTTCAAACTCATCCGAGATATCGTTAGAACAAATGTTCTGACTAAGTTTCATGAAGATTGGACAAAAAATATGACTTCTAGAGTGTTAACAAGGTTTTACTATAGCCATATAAGGAAAACTGCCACGCCCCCTGGCGGCCATGTTTTTTTTACAGACCAGAACCATTTTCAAACTCATCCGAGATATCGTTAGAACAAATGTTCTGACTAAGTTTCATGAAGATTGGACAATAAATGTGACTTCTAGAGTGTTAACAAGGTTTTACTATAGCCATATAAGGAAAACTGCCCCGCCCCTTGGCGGCCATGTTTTTCATCCAACCAAAACCATTTTCGAACTCGTCCAAGATTTTATTGAGACACATGTTCTGACCAAGTTTCATGAAGATTGGACAATAAATGTGACCTCTAGAGTGTTAACAAGGTAAATGTTGACGACGCACAACGCACGACGCACGACGGACAAAAGGCGATCACAATAGCTCACCATGAGCACGTTGTGCTCAGGTGAGCTAAAAATTACAGGGAAGGGGCATGAAAAAGGGCAGGGTGACATCTTTTGTGAAAATTCGTTGGATGGTAAACTTTGTACCTTTCAAGTGACTTAATTATGCAGTTTCCACTTAAGTACTTATATTCAATCTTCCATTCTGCATTATTCCATGAGCTATGTGTTTTATTAAATAAAATTTGATGCTAATATAAAGTAATACTGTATGATACTCCATAAAATTGTCAAATCACCAACAAAAAAGACGTTATAACTGTATAAATGTTTTTAATATCCCCACCCTGAATAAAACCTGTTTATTTTGCTGAACTCTTTGTCTGATACCGTTGCTACAGAAACATGTCATCTTTGTTATGGTTTCAGGAACCTTTTTAATTACAAGTTTAAATGATTATTGCAGTCAAATGTAAGCCAGTTTTCAAAATAATTTAAATGAATGCTTTTTTGAGTCTCCATCGGAGAATGTGTGTTGTGTGTCTATAGTATAAATAAACCTAAATGACCTGAACTGTAAATGCCTAGACAGTTTGTTGAACATTGATTTCCTTTTTTGAATTTATAATCATAATCAGCATTATAAATGATCAACATATTGTGGCTGTTTCAAACTACATTGATTATTTTGTCATTTAATGTTTCCACAATTTGTATTCCTTATTTAATGTTACAGCAAATACCAGAGTTAGTTTTTCATCATAGAAACGCAGGAATTCACAGCTGCATTTGTATTATCATTGGCTAGCTATTTGAAAGCAAATAAAATCCTCTGGCGACTGATTCCAAAAGGTCCTATCTGCCCATTAAATGTAGAGTGTTTAATTGAAGAGTGATTCCTGAGCCCCATGCAAAGAAAGCCCCCAAGGTCTGCACACCCCTGGTAATCTATTCACACATTGAAGGCCTGGGTCACTAACAGTTTCTTTTCATTAGGGGAGTACATGTAGCATGTCTTAACAAGAGTCAAATGAGAAAGCCCCTTGAAGGGGCCAGACCAGAGAAGTCACAAGGGACCCCCTGTAGGGGCCACCGATGATTGGATTAGCCCATGATCACATTAAACATGAATTTCCTGTGAGTTGGGGCTGGCAGGGGTCGGTCGAACAGACTGGGAAGAATCAATGAAATTTCACACTCACTTGACAAGGCTGATATGCAGTTTTTGGAGGGAAAATCATGGTCAGTAAAATGGCGGGTGTGTAAATTAATTAGACATTCACAAGTAATTGGTCTGCAGACCAGACAGGTTATTGATTTATTGGAACAAGAATGTCTCTCTGATGGCTACTGTTTTTAGCACACATGGCAGGGAACATTAACAGCTTTCAGTCATATACCTGTTGTTTCTTATTGGTTTTATTTAAGAGTGACCTTGTGTCAATAGTTAAAAGTTGATAACACTATCATGGTATCACTGTTGCTGTATAAACACACAGACAGATAAAATGTGTAACAACTACAATGCAATTTCTGTTTAGATTCAATCTGACATGTTTATTTAAAGGATTTATAATACCAATATCATCCTTCAACACAGGCAAATATGTCCTGTAAATAAAATACTGTATACTTTGGGGGGGATTTGTATTCTAATGTTCAGTATTTATATGCATGAAACATCATACAATTGTTTGCAGGGAGATCACGTTCATAACATATTACGGTACATAACTGGTTTAAAATACCCATAACCAAACAACCAGTACAAAAATAACCATCTGACGATCTCAAAAAGAAGAAACAAATTCAGAAAACTAAAATATTACAATCTCTTCCTAATAATGATGAACTGCCTGTAGCCTAACATAATGTAACTGAATGCTAAAAATAGAGCACTTGAGAAGGAATTGGCTGGTAATTCTGTAATTCCGCAATTCTTAGAATGATAGTTTTGATACCATGGAACCCAGCGTGAGCTTCTCACAGCACATGACAATATTGCCTCAGATAATCTTCGAAAAAACATGCTGGAGAAATCCCAGTCCATGATCAGGTTACCGGGAACATAATCTTGCCAATAAGTTTCACCTCAGTACTCCTGCCTGCAATTTCCGATTTCTACTGCAGATAAAAGCACCAGAGTAAAGAAATTGAAGGAATCTTAGAATCTTAACTGGAAAGTAATGAGGAAAACCAAAGTCAAACTGCCTTCTTAACACTATGAGATAATATTGATTGTTGTGGATATACATGTAGAGCAATTAACCCCTGTTTATTTCAGCATAACTCAAAACATCAGGAATAAAATTAAATAAATGTTGTAAAATATAACCTTTGCTTTTCTGACGAATGTCTGATACTCATCACTTAAGTTCAGGACAACCCTTCTGGCAAAAAATCACCTCCAGTGTTGTATTAGGAAGATATAATTATACTTCCTTCTTAAACAATGCAAATCTCCCAAAGGCAACATATTGTATCAGGAAACTTGTTTTGCAATGATACTATTCATACAACCTTCAATTTTGAACAAGGATATGTCTCCTCTCAACTTCTTGAAACATATTCACACACTTGAGACCCACTTGGCTGTCAAGAGCATCTAAATTGTTTCACCACAAGTCCATAAGGGACTTCAAAACTACACTTTTATGCTGCAATAGCTCTCAAAAAAAGCTCAGAAAGAATATCGACGTAGCTCGTTTTGTAATGTTCTTTCCATATGCAAACAATGAAACGTGAAACAAATGTGGGAGACAAATAAATTATCTCTTGATTTCTAATTACATCAATTTGCAGTTACACGAAGGATGTCACCAGAATGACATGAGCAATTATACCATTTACGGTAGATTTAGAAGTTCACATGATGCACACAATTTATTGAGTTTAACTTAATTATAAATCATATCAAATTATAGCAACATGTTTTCATAGACACAATCATCCCCAATTAGAGCGTGTAGCTTATCCAAGGCAGTGAACACATTTTACAGTTAAAAATAAACCATATTAAACTGATTTTGAGTTATAATTTAACCCACCAATTTCAAATAAAACAAGGCTTGTCACCATAGGATGACATATGCCCCCTTTTTCGACATTTTTCTAAACCTAAACGCAAAGTGTTTTTCCACATTTTTCAAAACCTAAACGCAATTTGTGACGGAATTTCAGATGGACAGACAGACGGACAGTGCGATCACTATATCGGGGGCATACAAATTAATCCAATTTTGTAAGCACATGAACTACAGATTTGAAAGATTTACAGTCTGAAAATTGTTCAAAGATGCTGTTTATTATAACCAATGCATATTATTTTACAAAATTATAATAAATTGTTTTAGAATAAGCTTAGAACATTCCGCCTAATTTCATCTGCAGTAAACTCAATCTAAACCACTGATAACTGTTCCAGAACAATTACAGGTATCAACTTAAGTTTTGTGAAAAAAAGGCAATTAGAACATCATTAGCCAAAACTCAGAGCTGTGATGGATGATTTTTTGTCTGAGGCTACACTGCACTTATTTATTTATTATGATTAGTCAGGTTACATGAAAAAGTGTTGCAACATTGAGCTCCAGAAATGGTTTATCTGGAGATCAAACATGAGTTCAGTACATGCATTACATAAAAAAAGCTTTTACAACAATTGACATCAAAGAAATGAGCAAAAGAATTAAATGTCAAAAAATATGCAGCAATGTATTATATCTCATAATGTATACATTAGTTTCACACAACTTGTTATTCTTAATAACCTCCCATCCAAACATTAAATTACACTTCACATTATAGTCTCAACCAATATATGTGGTAATTATCAAAATATTAAATCTGAGTAGATCTAAAGGTTGAATATGACAAGTGGACTTCCGCAAAATTCACTTCCCAGAATTGTCATTTCAATTTTTAAGGACCTTATATCCTGTATTTGTTGTCAAAAATATGAAGTTGAGTGTTTGACTGTTATCAAATAAGATATTTACATTTTGGAAAATGTTGAATCACAATTTATTGTTAACATTAAGGGGAATAATGATGGCTAAAGGGTATTATCATACATGCCATAAATTTTCAGACCGATTCTGGGACATTGTGCTCAATTTTCCGGGACTTTTGCCGATTTTCCGGGACATGTATACATATAGCGATATATGTAGACATATATGCATTTTTGGTACGCATTTTTTTCGCGATATCCAATTACTTAAATTACTCATGTAACTTACCTGGAATAAACAAATTTAACATCCATAAGATCAATGCACAAAAAAATTATTTAAACAAGAAGAATAAATTAGAATTAACATCGTAAATTGCTAAGTCCGAAAGCCTATCCGAAATACACAAGATCTATTTACGTCAAATTAAACATTACTACTACCGTTCCTAGATACAAGCCACATTTTTTTTTTGTTAGAAAAGAGTGCGAAGTTAAGCTTTTGTCTATTAGATTATAGATAGTTCAGAGCTTATTTAATTTTCAGTCACTGTATACACTTAAAAACGTGGACTGCATGTAACACGAGTGATGAATGCAGACGTTGTCATGGGTGGCACGCGCGGTGTAAGCTATGACGTCAAACTGTTACATCTTTCGAAGTAGGGGCTGAGCATAAAGACGTGTTGTTTGTCGCATTATGAGTGTGAATGAATCAGACACCGTGAAGGCGCAAAATTCCAGGTGAAACTAGATTTATTTACGAATGTGCATCGCGTACATAGCCATTAAATTTAAGCAAGCCAATTCACAATGAATAAATCCCTTTTGTTTGACTGTGATTGCAAGACAATGGACAAGATAACAGGACCCCCCCCCCCCCNTTTGACACGTAGCGTAATTGGCTTATCGGACAGGCATTGCCTTGGAGACGACGCAATATTAGTGGAAAGCACAGATTTGCATGCTAAGATAAGGAACATACCAGTTTTAATAAAATCCGGGACATTTGACAGATTTCCGGAACTTTCCTGGGTATGGCATGTATGGTATTATACTTTTAAATTGAAATATGATTATCAGTTAGCTATTATTTATTACCTTATTGCATCATACACACATCTAGATTCTATAAAAAATCTGCAAAATATTTATCTTTATAAGAAAATTATTTTTCTACCATATAGATAAACAGGCCGTTATTAATCCAAAATAAAATATCGAGAAAGGTCAGTGTGACAAAATTCATGATGTTTGTATACATGTTTTAGGTTGTATACATGTACTAGGTTGTATACATGTATTAGGATTGAAGACAAATTCAGTTTGTTTATGTAAACAGAAAGACATACTATCAAAGGATTGTGGTTAAGATCCCAGATCTAATATTTTATTGGGTATGACTCACAAGTTTTTGGACCACAATCTGTAAGCATATCAGCCACAAAAACCGCAACCATTACCAACCCGACATTAAAACCACAAGCGTATAGATATTTTGTACATGTATGACCATAATTATGTGGCGTGTTCTGAGAAAACTGGGCAAAATGCTTGTGCGTAAAGTGTCATCCCAGATTAGCCTGTGCAGTCCGCACAGGCTAATCCGGGACGACACTTAACGTCTTAACTGGATTTTCGCTAAGAAGAGACATCACTGAAACGAAAAATTGCATAAAAGCGGAAATTGTCGTCCCTGATTAGCCTGTGCGGACTGCACAGGCTAATCTGGGATGACACTTAACGCACAAGCATTTTGCCCAGTTTTCTCAGAACGCGACACATATCATAACCATCCTTAAAACAACAAATTTGTGCATAACATTTACATCAGATTCCATAACAGTCAGAATATTTGTCATTGCATAACAGTCAAGCCAGTTTATAAACTCATCTGCCAACCATGATTTTACTTCGCTATTATCAATTATAGCAAAACAAACAGCCTGTATTTACTCAGGGAAATGAAACATGACTATCTGCTTAAACATGGTACAGCACACACCAAACCCTCCATGCAAACATTGTGTCAAGGTACAATAACTTTAAACAACTTTCACAGCAATGACCTCAAGGCAGATTTTCAACCACTAAACATGACATTGAAAGGGCACTTGATTTTCAAACCGCCAGTGGAAAATACCAGCTAATTGTAGAGAGATTTTTTAACACATTTACAAAAGCTTCAGTCCGATCAGATAAATAATGTCCATTATTGTATCAGCCCTGAAGCTACTCGGACACTCTGACCAAATGAACAAGAAAGGCTACTATGCTTCACTGCTTATGTGCTATGAATTGCGACTGCAAGTAACAATAAACACTCCACAACAAAAGTATTAACAAGAAAAGGTCTTCCCAAAAAGGAAAGGCAACTATTAAACTATTTATAAAAGATCGGTCACGTTTTATTATTTGAATCAATAATGCAGGACATAAATCATGTTAGAGCTAGAAAGCAATTAAAACACTACATGAGATGCAATGTTAATATCCTACACATGCAGACAAAGTGCCCTAATAATGATGTATAAATGATCAACATTTAATATTATTAAGCAAAGATCAAAAAAATAAATTATAAACAGGTATCTGTAATTTTTTCAATCTTTGGTCAGATTTAATATAATTATTTAAAAAAATATCAAAAGTATTAAAGATAAATAATTTATAAGAAGTTAAATTGTATTTTTATTTGGACGCGATAGCGTACAAATAATGTAGCGAGTTTTGCGAGCCAGTATGAGCTTAGCTACGCTGGGCGGAGCGTCGTTGTATACAGTCGATATTGGCCAATGAGAGTGCACGCTTTGCATGAGCGACA
This sequence comes from Dreissena rostriformis, assembly GCA_007657795.1. Taxonomy (NCBI): domain Eukaryota; kingdom Metazoa; phylum Mollusca; class Bivalvia; order Myida; family Dreissenidae; genus Dreissena; species Dreissena rostriformis. The sequence goes on along the minus strand of VMBQ01000109.1, from coordinate 110,316 downwards.
GCACTCGTAGGCCTGCATTACCTGCAGTAAAATTATGCAGACGACAATTGAGTCGGAACAGTGGTGTAATGGTAGATCGCTGGCTTAGTAAACGAGAGGACCCTGGTTCGAATCCCGCCCTAACCACTGGCATTTTTCTGAGCAAGAAATCTCACATTTGCTCTTCTCGTGGAAATTGCGCATTACATGCAAAATACAGTTAAATCATATATTTGACATAAAGAATTTTAATAACTTAAAGTTGAATTCATTACATACCACTAAATTGTTTTATCGAATTCTCAAATTGGCATAAATAAATTTGTAATCTGAAACACGCTTCTGAATTTTATTGTTAACGCCACATAANTACACATGCATTCCAAATATCAAGTTGCTATCTTCAATATTGCAAAAGTTACGGCCAATGTTAAAGTTTTCGGACGGACACACAGACTGACAGTTGTAGTGACAGTTCAACTGCTATATGCCATCCTACCGGGGGCATAAAAAAGCTAACAAAGAGTTGTATGTTACTAAACATTATTTCTAATTTTAACATTGAGTTTAAATCGTGTGGACATATCAATTTAGTTGTTTATAATGCTTGTTGTGTACATTATGTTATAGACTAAAAACATAATATCTTTAATCTTCATTTTACACAAATGTTTGTATTAATTCCTTGTCAAAGGTATTAATTCCTTGTCAAAATATGGCATGACCAAAAGTAAGTATGGAAAAAACAAACCACTATAACTTCCTCTGATTATCAAGTAATTAACATGCTTAGACAATGTGGAAAGTCATTGTCCTTAGAGACAAGATGGTGTTATTAAAAGTTTATATAAGGTAAGCTTATTGTTGCTACAATAAATAAGCATTAATTGCTGAAAAGCAGTAAGCTGTATAATAAAATAAAAAATATGTTTTAAAAAGTCTGCTAGAATACAATTAGTTTTACCTGCCATGCATGTGTCCTGTTTATTGCTCAAGCAATTGTATACGTCATGTTGATTGTGTACATTACTTAATGTTTTGTTTTTAGCTCACCTGATAGCTCAGGGTGGGCTATTGTGATCACTTACCGTCCGGCGTCCGTCCGTCCGTCTGNGCGTCTAAGATTATGCAATAGCGTACAAATTCAGTGCCTTCAGCGCTTTGATTTAATTTGTGGTCATATAACTATTTCCACTTGTTTTTTTGTGTGTGCTCTAATTATTGCTGGGCATCATTTTCTATGTTTAACATGGCAGGAAATGAAAGGGAAGCTTTAAGACAACACCAGCCAGTACACGGACAAGTACAACATGAACTGAATGTTAACACTGCATCTAACAACAGGTCAACCAGCAAAGCAACATGGACTGATCCCTGATTTTTGTCACTTTCTCTACTGGTATTTCAGCAGGCGTGTTAACAACTTAAAGTACATACATCTATGGCTAGTTCAGATGTTCTGGCTGAACAATAGTAGCCAGAATTCAACTTCTGTCATAATTGTGCACTCTTATATCAGAATCCTGTACACGTATCATGATTGCACAAGTGCTTTATTTCTTCTTATTTCAAGTGCAAGCTCATGATGGTTCAGAAAACAGTCATTTTCTCATTGTTTCTGATCAACAAAAATATAGCTTTTGAACTATCCACTAGAGAACAAGGGTATTAGTGTGTTGCATTGTTTGGTGTGTGCATGAAGTAACGAGGTTGCAAATGGAGCACGTGTTGTCTTCATAGCATCAAACTGTGTAACCATTTCTTTTGTTTTTTTAAACAAGTTCAAGTTTGTGTTGTCCTTAAGGCCCAGTCTCACTATGATGCCGGTGGAGCCGGGGTCTACCGGGATGAACCGGGGCTTTACCGGGATGAACCGTGGCTCCACCGGGGACAACCGGCATGAACCGGGGACGACCAGGAACAACCCGGTCTCCACCGGCAAAGTATTAAAATGTTTTATACCTCCGGGATGAACCGGATGAACCGGGAGTCACCAGGAAGGACCGGCATCGACCGGCGGGACACCGGGAACAACCGGGACGGCACCGGGAACAATCAGGACGGCACCGTAGATCCACCGGGGCCCATACAGACCACGGCAGAGCTACGGCAACTCCCCGGTTGTCGCCGGTATTGCCCCGGTGGAGCCCCAGTGAATGCCGGCAGAGTCCTGGGATAGCTACGGTACATCGGTAAACCAGCGCTATGCCGGGACGCACATAATGGAATATTAATTATGTCCAGTAAAACATGATACCCTATAATGTTTTTGAGCCTCAACTCTGGGAAAATGGGGTTTAATGAATGGGCATAAAGTGTCGTCCCAGATTAACATGTGCACAGGCTAATCAGAGGCGACACTCTCCCACTAATCTGGATTTTTGCTAATAAGAGACTTCATTTAAACAAAAAATATAATGAAAGCGTAAAGTGTTGTCCCTTATTAGCCTGTGTGGACTGCACAGGCTAATCTGGGACAACACTTTAGGCACATGCATTAAGCCTGATTTGTATAGAACGCGGCTCATACATATCTTACTTTGACAGCACTTACCTGTTTATGCATCTCTACGTTCAGACCATAGGACATCTCATAGTACTGAAAAAATACAACACACAAAATGATTCATTGCAAACATAAATTTTGAAAATAATTTATACAATGTTTACTACATGTACTTCGTTTCAGTATTGAAAACCTTTTAAAGTTACTTTCATATAACTAGTATTTGATGATTTAAACAATACAGTTTTTTTCAAATTGACCCTGAAGTCGTAACATCCATGACATGGATAAGGGTAGCCACATTTAGATTCTCTAAACAACTTGTTATTGTTTTACATCAAATAGTAAGTTTACAGAATTCTTTAAATAAGCAATTACAGTAAGCAATCAGTTAATGAATGCAGTTAAGAAAAATCCAATAGCTTGGTGTAAATATCAGACAATTTGCTCCCAGAATGTGCAAAAACATGTTGTCAATTTTTGTAATTGCTTGTTTTTTCTGCACATAATACACAGCAGTATGGGGAAATGCTTTGCTGTAATAAAACCCCTTCTTTGTCTCTGGAAAACTCATCTTCAGATCCCACTGATAATGCCTCTATCAGATTCTCAATGAATGCCTGTCATTCAAATTACCGACAAAAAATATGTACTAGTTACAAAGATAGCTTTGAGAAATCCGATCTGGCATGTCTCGAATAGGTCAAAACATTTAAATAAATATTTAGTGAGTGAACTGACTCATACTGTAACAGTTGAGTAAACATGTCATTTGAATAGCAAAATACTTGAGAACACATTTAAAAGTGTGAACTCAACCAATTAACTGTACATTGGCAAACGGCTCGACTTTCAGTTTTGGATGTTTGTAATTTATTGCTTTAACACAAACTTGTTTGAAGATTTCACTTCTCCTTAACATTGAGCCCTTAAGAACTTCAAACCACAGCAATATGTGTCGCGTTCTGAGAAAACTGGGCATAATGCATGTGCGTAAAGTGTCGTCCCAGATTAGCCTGTGCAGTCTGCAGGGACGACATTTTCCGCTTTTATGACATTTTTCGTTTAAATGAAGTCTCTTCTTAGCAAAAATCCAATTTAGACGGAAAGTGTCGTCCCTGATTAGCCTGTGCAGACTGCACATGCTAATCTGGGACGACACTTTACGCACATGCATTATGCCCAGTTTTCTCAGAACGCAACACATATATGCGTGCACAGATTCCCTTGATATGATGTTGTTTTCAATGACCATATCAAAGGAATAATCAATGTTTCCATGATGGCAGCTTTAAAAGTTGTTATAACATGCAATCTATGCTGTTGCATATAATGAAGAACAAGCAAAATTTCTCTCTGAAAAATCGATATCAATGAAGGCCTCACATGGCAGACTCCTGTTTATCCTAATGTAATCTCGGCCACTGTTACTCAGTCACTGCCGCTTTTCCATAAAAGATATTACTGTGTCAACCTTAGTCTGGTGAAACAGTTTAATGAAAACCATTTATGTCAAGTTCCATTCCTCACACCCTATGTTGCTTGAGCCTGTATCACATTATTTGCTTTATTGTTCAGGATAATCAGAAGTCCCTTAATTTTATATTCAAGACCAAAGACTTTTCATTTGTGATTTCATCTTAAAATACCACCTATATAAAAGATTGTATTTCCTAAATGTAAGACAAATGATTTGGCAATAAAACTTTGTTGTTTTTTTACACTTAAAGTCGAGCACCGAGCAACCAAGATGCACTTACACAAAATTCTAACAACTTTGTAAAGATTCAATTTTTTTGTTTTTATTTTCAGAGTTTATGAGGTCCTTCTGCCCCTGAGGCAGCATTTATTGAGGACCCGGAGTGTGTCCCAGCTAACTTACTTAACCCTTGAGCGCTGGAACCGGATTTTGAAGGCCTTTGCAAACAGTNAAAAGTTGGGATTTTTTTTAAATTACAGCTGCAATTTCCAGTTATTTAGTTTTTACTGAAAGATATTCAATTTTGGTGTGGTCTTGTGACCAACAACCAAGCTCAGATGTGCAGGGGATATGGATTGAACCAGGATGGCCCAGGTGAGGAGCGGCCACCCTGGTTCAATCTTCATTACTTTATTATCATCGAGGACAAACACAAAAACAAACTGTACTGACAAAATCAACACTTAATTTTTTAAGCAGGTCCTAGGCTTTTTTACTGTGAAATTATCAACAACAAAAAAACATTTAGAATGTCCCCAGGCAAGTGCATATTAGCAATATCAGAAAGTTGAAGACAATATTGTGGAAAACAGTAATTAAGTCTTTTTCTGTACTTATGTGGTACTGGATTTTTATCACTCACACTGTTATGGAACAAGAGCTGTCTGAAGTACGCAAATGCTCAGACATTTTTTGCATTATTCTGTGTTATAATTATTATAAATCACAATCCGTCATGAACTTGATGTATTACTTGATAACATTAAAAAAATTGTGCTCGAACTTAAAAACAAGTTATTAATCAAAACTTATGTCAAGTTGTCTTTACATACAAAACGTGCCTGTACAGATTTGTCAGTATGTCTTCATGTACAAAATGTGCCAGTAAAGATTCATCATCAAGAATATGGTACAAGGGTTGTGTAATTATAAGGCTGATTAACTGACTGCCTGTATATTATATATACCGTTCACCTGTATTCTTGCAGTACTTTACTATTTAACACACATTTTTTAGGCAGAGATACCACAATAAAACAGATGCCAACTAATAAGACTACTGATAACAGTGGCTGTTTTTTTTTCATTAAAATTCGGGGCCGTTATAACGACCCATTCACAATTGAAAAAAAAAAAAATCCCCAATGGAACCCTAAATTCCTAATTAAAGGTTGCTAAAAAAAATGTAAGAAATTTTGAACAAATCTCAACATTGAGTTTATCTCCCATCCAACTCTATAAGTTGGACCTTACTTAACATAATATTTAAAACGTGTTTATTCTAAATTTTAAAGTATTTGTTAGCAAAAACACAACAACACTTTTTTCTAAATTTTAGTAAAACAATGCGATTTTTCCCAATCCATGGAACCCAGCCCCATTCCCAAAATGGTGGGAAAAAAACTCACTCTGGAATCAACATCAAGAACATTTTGTAGACAAAACATTGACTGTCCCTGGTACTTGCGTGGCACATTCTAACTTGTAGTCATAGACTTACTATGCACTTAGCATTAAGATAAAATGAACATCCCAACATAATTCTAAATGACGTAGGCCACAAGCTGCCAGCTACGAATTCAACTGGCACCTACTTTTACCACACTGTCACTAGGCCCACAACCTGCACTCACCATGACATAGTGTCGCTGCATCTCCGTCTTCTCCTGCGCCAGCTTCTCACACTCCATCTTTAAACTGAAACGAGAACCAGCGAGAATAATTGAACCACGTCATGCAAAAATGGGTCTTACGCATTCGGGCAGTCTGGTCAAGAGCTTCTCTGCCAGAATATGACATAAGACTATTTTTTGCATGAAGCAACTTAATTGCGGGTAAAAACAAAGCTGACCCATTGTGAAATCCTTTCACAATTAAATACCATATAAATCCTTATAAGAAACAATGCTTGGTGCATAAAATGGGTCGGCGTTGTTTGTACCCACAGTTTTGATGGGATTTTCCAAAGATGTTGAGATCCGGATTACAACTATTGGCAAAAGAAACTACAAAGTACTACATTTGCAAACAACATTTTTATTTGGCTCTTAACTACCGGTACATGTTTCTTCTTTAAACAAGAGATGTGTTTGTCAGGAACACAATGCCCCCTACTGCGTCGCTTTGATTTTTTATATTTTTTTTTGAAGGATGACCTTGACCTTTCACCACTCAAAAGTGCAGCTCCATGAGATACACATGCATGCCAAATATCAAGTTGCTATGATCAATATTGCAAAAGTTATGAGCATTTTTTGAAACCAAAACTTAAAGTGTGACAGAATTTCAGACGGACGGACAGACGGACAGTGCGACAAACCCAAAGTGCCTTAAATTTATAAAATTCCCAACACAGTATTGTAAATTTGGCAATATGCAAATTTTAGCCAGCGGAAGACTTGTTGAGTGGGTGTTGATATGTTAATTCTTTTTAACTTTCATGAGAACTGTCAAAGAATGTAGATAATTTGAGGTTTCACAATATTCAGAAACAAGAGATGTGTTTGTCAGAAACACAATGCCCCCTACTGCGCCACTTTGAAAAAAAAAAATGACCTTTGACCTTGAAGGATGACCTTGACCTTTCACCACTCAAAATGTGCAGCTTCATGAGATACACATGCATGCCAAATATCAAGTTGCTATCTTCAATATTGCAAAAGTTATGACCAACGTTAAAGTTTTCGGACAGACACACAGGCGGACAGACGGTCAAAATTTGTGTGCGTATGGAAAGGCCTTGTCCATATACACATGCATACCAAATATGAAGGTTATATCTCAAGGGACATAGAAGTTATGAGCATTTTTCGAAACCTAAACGCAGATTTTGAAACCTAAACGCAGACCCTTACT
>VMBQ01000109.1:43019-94883 GCA_007657795.1 Dreissena rostriformis | reverse complement strand
ATGTCTTACATGTAAACTTGGCAAACTTTTTTTGTCATCCTGACATAAAAAAACAAGAGATGTGTTTGTCAGAAACACAATGCCCCCAATTGCCAGGGCAACAGATAAGATTTTGGGTCAATTGGTTTTCACTGCAAGCTTTTTGTAACAATTAGTTTTTTCCCTCAAAACTATTTGTCAATAAGTTTTTTTTACAATTGGATCAAATCATACATATATTTCAGAATCAGATTAGCGCTTCATTTTTGGATATTGATAATTCTCAGCAATTCTTATTCCAATAAAGTCATTATAAATCCACAGTGACGATATTTGTTTGTAAATATTAGTATTAATTGTATATTGACAAATTGATGGTGGAGTCATTTCGTTTCAACCAGTTTCAACACTCCTGCCTTTCAGTCCCAGAGCATACTCACATTACCAAACCCTCTTCATCGATGACAAGCCAGTGAAAATCACGATGTTATTAGTTTTTGAGACACGGAATCGCAGCGGTGTTTTTAGCCGAATACTTCAGAATCTGTCACCACATGCGCTATTAAATCTGATAGTATACTCTTCCCAATGTCTTTTCCCCGACGGTTTTGGTCTCGTTACGAATTGTACAATATTGGGCGCGCACGCCGTTTATGAAAGTTTCCTAACCCATCCGCGTTTAACAGAGAACATATTCCCGAACTTATTTCGGCGGAAGTAACTTTTTATATTGACACCTGCCCAAAACGGTGTCTATATAAATTAACTGAAAATATTATGGCCACACTAAAGGTTACAATACACTTATATTAATTAAACGCGGTACGGCGGAAAACGGAAAAAAATAAAACGAACAAAATAAAAAGTATCGATTTCAATTCGTTTTCCATTTTCATAATCGTTTTCTGAACGATTGGTTTTTTTAATTTCAATTCGTTTTCTGTCAAATACAAATCGTAAAAACGATAAAACGAGCCTTATCTGTTGCCCTGTATTGCGCCGCTTTGAAATAAAATATATCATTTGGCAGGTTCAGAAATTATCTCCCATTTAAAGCTTAAAACTTCCCTAAGATTGTATATTTTGACTTTTTACCTTGAAGGATGACCTTGACCTTCCACCACTCAAAATGTGCAGCTCCATGAGATACACATGCATGCCAAATATGTATGAAGTTGCTATGATCAATATTGCAAAAGTTATGACCAAACTTTAAGAAAGGTTAAAGTTTTGGACAGACAGACAGACCACAAAAGAGTTTTTTAAGAATGGCCTGAGTAACCATCAGCTTTTTATTGGAAAAACCTGTTTTAGTATTATCAGATTTTTAAGAAATATGTGAAACAGAAAAAAGTGATAGTGTATATTTAATAGTCTACATCAAACACCTAAAGGGACAATTAATGAAATATGAATCGCTTGAGAGCAAGACACACAAATAAAACATTGGATGTAAAATGTAAATAAAATAATTGGCCTTTTACATACAAATCGCACTGAACAATACCTAAGTGCAATGATTATGCACAACTGCAATCAGTATAACAACAGGAAATGGGTTATTAAAGGCCATATTTGTAACAAGCAAGAATAACATTCATTTCTGTAAGGAGAATACCCAGTACTTTAGACTGCACTCTTCCCATAACACACAATGAGTTCGCATCACAAGATGGAATACTTGAGCAAGATAAACACCTTTGTTTCAAAGGTTGCAACACTCGAGTTAACAAGTACTAGTTAAAGGCAGCCCTTGTTGCCTAAGATAGCCCCTTCTATCATCTGATAGTTAAGATTACCACACCAGACGTAAATATTGAACAAACATGGACAGGTGATGGTCTTACTTGACACATGACTAGAAAAATAAACCAATACATGTAATGCTTGTCACAGTCAACTCGACTGGCTAAGGAAATTCCATTGCAACTACAGAGCTCAGCAGAGATAGAACACAATCTTTAGCTTAACAAAAGCCACTGTACATACTGTAAATTCATGATCAAAACTGTTTCAATATTAACTAAAAAACACAGTATTTCAAAATCAAAGTCATGTTTCAATAAATATTCAAAGTCCAATACCAATTATTTACATGCAGTGAATATATGCAACCAACCAAAACATTCTTGGCTTACACAAATAAAATTACAATCATACCACAACAAAGGATGCTTACCAACCATGACATTGAATCACTACATTACATTGGATTATTTTTTAATTTGATGTAGTAAGATGATGATCACATATGAATGTATAAATACTATATATATATCATTGTGTACACTCTACAAACTTACACTGCAGCTGTCTATCAAAAGAAAATAAATCCCAAATAGGTGTTTTGACAGAACGCACAATGAAACTGGTATAGAAGCACAAGCCCATAAATACAGCATACATGTGTAATTATGATGTGCAACAGACAAGTAAGAAGTCATCATCTGATTCTCATGACCAAGTGAAATATTGAATAAACACATTTATATTCTCATCTGAATATGATATTTGAATGAGATATTGTTGTGTTTTTTTTTCTTATTTCAACTTCAAGTAAAACGTCTGCTGTAGTCTTGTTCACCCAAGAAAATTTTAATAATAATAAAGGAACATAAAATTAAAAGTATTTACAATTTGGATAACATAAATAATTAAAAAAGTTTTATATTTTCTACATATTGAAGTTTCATATTTTCTACATACTGAACAAAGGTCAAATTGACGGTCATGTATGGCAGAAGTGGAAGACCAAGGAACGATAGGCAAGTGAGTGAGGGCTTATATGCATAAATTAAAAGTTTAAACCACTAACCTGACCGACCCTTATTTTGGTGCCTACCCCCAACTTTAATCTTTGGTATTCTAGTATGAGTTTTCGAACAATTTTGCTAAACTCCCTCATATTCACTAAATTAGCTATCAAGTTTGCAATAATTGTTACTACATTACATCATATTGGCCGAATTAACTTTCATTTAACAATCATTAAAAAAAAAGAAAGTTAAATAAATATTGGGAAGAATTCGAAGATCACTGGTGTAGGTGCATATTGTTGTTAAAGTGGGGAATAAAAAACAAGGCAACGAAAGTAAAAGTACGGCCGACCTACAATTCCACATTTTTTGGGCGATGTTGATGAAAACCAATGTCGTTTTCTTTCCTGCAAATGTAGAACTCCAAACTAATGCCAACTCAAGGTAATCTTGTAATTAACTAGTTGTACACAATAAAAGACTAAGACTATGCCATTCATCTTACAAATTTAATGCATCCACATACTTTTTTGTATAACATAATATTGATAAGCCTCTAATTACGAAGTAACAAACATATATAATGGAGCACATGTCACAATGTGTAAAACATAATTTCGGTCCCTCTTTGGCAAGAATTAAGGCCCCTTCAGGCAATACTTTGTGAATAAGAAGGATACATGTACATTTGTACCATTCTGTCCTGGGTACCAAATGAACCATAACAACTTATGACTAACAGTGCAAGAATGCGTGTCATGCCATGTTGTAACAGTAACAGTGATTACCTGTGGTACTGGGCCTGCAAGAAGCTGAACTCCTCCTTGATACGGTCACATGACTCGGCCACTGTGAACTTGAACGGTTGACCCGGCTGGTGCTGGGACTAAATATAGAGCAGAGGAAAAATAGGGTCATACAATACGCCATCATTCACAAACATACATATATCTGAAAATAAACATACAATCGTTGTTACTTGGTGAGAAAAATGCCCACTACAGCTGGCAAATATCACGACGGTACAGTTGTTATATCGCTTTGGAACGCGCCTTGAACAGTGTAACTCGACACGACATGAGAGCTGCTAGCGCTGTACAATGCTGTACACAGAGATTGAAGCGGCGAGAACAAAGAGTCGGGGCTAAGTAAGAGCTACTGTATAAAATGTGGTACTTACCGGGTGTCTGTTTGGATACATCCTGTGGTTCATATACCCAAAACACCGGGTTGCACTAAATAAACATAATCCAAAGAAAGTGTATGTAAAAAAGGTTCGTTTAAATTAAGGTTCCCTTCGTTAAGAAGATAGCGGTGTGACCTTCGAACCAAAACGAGCGGGTTTTGAGAGCACTTATTTCGTATTATCACTGTCCTAGCCGTGTCAGCCAACAGATAATCCAAAATACATGATTTTCAAACATAAATGTATCCAATAAAAGTGTAATTCCAGATAAAGAAAGGTAAATATCACCAAATATTAAACATTTTACTGTGTGAAAACGGCACCGCGATATGCCACACACCGCTAGCAGTTACACGCCGAGACGTTATAATCACCGTTGTAACGACAACTACGATTGGTTGATCAGATCCTACCAATCAGTAGCGTACCTGTTCAATTAGCAAGAGAAGGTTGTTGTAAGGACCACCCACTAATTGAATTTCTATCGAATGGAAATCCGAGATTGTTTCACAAGGCGAGAAAACAGGAATAATCCGTATTATAAATTCATTGGCAATTACTAGCACGTGCTCACACGCCTTAAATCTTCACACTGGGGCGTGTCTTTCCACTTGCTTGTAACGGCCTTCTTCTTTGCAAGCGAATATAACGACAGCTTTACACTGTAAACGCGTTCGATGTATGATATGTTTCATGCTTTGAAGGATGTTATCATAATATAAATATCGTACCATGTATTGAAATGATTTGGAATTAGTAAAATGCTTGTATTTTAAAACAGCGATTGAAGTGTCATACCCGTAGCCAGGGTGGGTGCGTTGGGTGCGTTCGCACCCAACTTTTTATGACGAGTAAAAAAAATGTACTCTGAAGTTGCACCCGACTTAATTCGACGCAAGAACGGTTAATTATCTTTTCCCGGAATTCAGTTCAAGTCTTCGTATTTAAGCGTTCCAATAATATTGAATTCAATAGGCTACCGACAGGTCACCATATAATTAATTTTTCGATGAAGTCATTTCCAAGATAGCGCGTGATTTTTTTTACAACTTTTAATCGTAGAATTGTTGAAATCAATAGAAGTTTTGACAGCAAAATGTGAGAAGATCTAATTAAGAAGCCGGTCCTGACGAAGGTGGAAGGTTACTGGTAGGTTCGCTTAATAGTTAACTAATAATTATTTTAAATGTTGTATTAATTCATAGATAAAAAGTTAAATGATGATTTTCATATCAGTACTGTATAGTGTTTTCTAGTTTAATGAAAAAATGTACCATTTTCAATAGTAATAATTTATTTTATTTATTTAATTAGAAAACATTATACTGTTTATACACTGAGTCAACTTTAAACTGTCTGAAAGATATGAAAACTATAATTGTAAATAAAAATTACCTGATTGTCACTGAGTATCGTCAATGAAAGTGAAATTTCACATAAAAATGCTCTATAACTTCAGTCTCTAAATACAGATAAAAAGTCACCAGAATGCAGGATTTCACGTTTCATTTTCAAAATTGTCTTGGGGGAGGACCCCCCCCCCCCCCCCCGCCTGCAGGAGGGGGACGCCCCCTCCCGCATATACCCCCTTCGCCACTTCGGGACTCAATAACAATCGTTAATGGGAAATTCGCAACCCCCCCCTTTTCAAAACCCTGGCTATGGGCCTGAGTGTCCATAAGAACAATAAAAAATGATTGTCAACAAAATTGACAACACTGAAATGATGAGTATTATTCAATTAGCATTTCCTAAGACTAAAGTGTTTGTCGTTTTTGTATATTTTCATATAAAATATTAAAAGTAACATTTATAGTACCTTTTACCTATTAAGTTATAATTTATGGTGATTATATGATGTTTACGCTGGCGCTTACTAGGCCATGCGATGTTTTTTCTGTTCTACACAATTTACAGCATTACATGTACTAAATTTATTAAGAACAGGGATACAACAATTTGTTATATAGGTCTCTGTTAAGAAGTAATACAGAAATTTCGGTAATTCTACTCAGTTTTTAGTTTTGGACATTTATTTGGTTTTCATTCTGAGATTGCCCTGCAAACTTTATATTCTCCTATCAGTATTGTTGCAATGGGTTTTGACCAATATCGTATGTTTCGGACTAGTACCGTTATTTCTTACCCACTCAATAGAGGCTGCGGTATTATCTTGTCGGGATTAAAATTGCTAATCTGTGGTCGTGAATATATGCTTCCTCACTGACCTTAGCCTCTATACTTGCCGCAATTTTAAATCCAAGTCATCTCTGTGTACTTGAATATATTTTATGGTTGTGTCATTTTTATTATGTTGCCATTTTGCCCTCCGATCCCTCATTTCAACCATCACCACCGTGCGTATTTTATGTGCGACAAAACAGCTGGACTCGGAGACAACGTCCAGGCGTGTCTGATTCCCCCCATCTTCCGACAAGCAGTTTATTTCCTGCCCGCCCCATGACTTTCAGACGCATGGGAGCGGAACCCGTGATTCATTGATGTGCAAGTTTGGGATCGATTTGCAATATCTTCAATATAGCTGATGACAACCTGACTTCAGACATAACTGACTATATATGTGACTACACGAATAAAATAATGTAAAGTACGTTCACTTCATTCGGACTGATCAATAGATATTATTTAAAATCCATCCATTGTTTTTGTATCTTCAATGAGACAGATTTTGGTATTTTCAGGCGACAATCATATAAGGAATTTTAGACTCAAATTGATTCCTAAAGATCGGGTTTTTTTTTTTCATGCTGCACATATCAGGGTCCCGTAGAAAAATAAATAAAATGGTCGGATGTAGGGTCCTGGTATTATGTTTGGTTTTATACTGTACACAATGCATTCCCTTGGTCAGTCCCCCCCCCCAACTGCAACCTTCAACCCGGTATGTGTGAAGGCAAATATTCATATTTTGACCTGTGCATAATAGCTTATAGTTGTGTACTTACCTGTTCATGTATTTATTTTAAACTCCGAATCATTGGAGTGTTCCATGTTTTATAGAAATGCTATTAACAGATTATATTGGAATGTTCATCTTGTTCATCTGTCGTTCGCGTCCTCATATAGATTCTACAATTTGTGATTAAAGTTGTTTATTCTTAAGTCGTTGAAACTGTTTAGAAACAGGACTTTGTTTAAGTAAAATAATGAACTGTCGAAGCGTTTCCATGATTTGACTTTTGAATTAAAGAGTGGGCGTGTAAAAAAAAAAACGTAATTATGAAAGCGCCTGGCAAATAATACTGTCACCTGATATACACATGTATTAAAAACATATTATACATTTTGAATCTTAAAATAGAATGTCATTAGCCCCAAAACTGACCATTAAGTCGTTTTAATAGTTCAATCCCAACGACATTGTAATCGTGTTGGTTTTATATGACCAAGCCGCGTGATTGTTGTTTTTAAGAGTTTACAAAATAAACTTGACAGTTCGACAAAATGCAGAGTAGCGTATGAACTACGTCGATAGTCAGGCTTTTTAGAAACAATACAACATGTATATGAATGTAAGATTGCGTAGGAACTTTGAACAGTGCAAGATGGTCTCCTTTAGAGGTCGCCGTGGCGTATAGGAAATGGTGTCCGCCTAGCGACCTGGAGGTCACGGGTTCGATCCCCACTATGATTTCTTTAGATTTTCCCTAAAGACACCAAGTACTGTTTCTAGTCCCAGGAAACGGACTCGAGAGCGTTTAAATAGGCCTTTAACTAATGCAAGATGGAACTTAGCCCGCCAAACTATGCACAAGACCATGTTAATTCGTCGTCGACTATCAAATTCAGTATGGTTGATGCTGCAATCGACGTACGTTTATAATTGTTGTTGTATGTTGTCCATCTTAGCAATTATAGACGAAACTTTATTTACTTCGTGTATGAATGTTGTCTTTAAAAACACAAGAGAACCCTGGGGATTCTTGAATGCTCACCTGGGCTCACCATCTCTTGTACCTCAGTTGTATAATAATAGAGACCTCTGGTTGGAGGCTACTTTTGACGATAGTCGCATTATTTGAAGATATATTACCATGGCATGTCACATCACCAACGGATGTGACCACTTCTGCACCAGAGGCATAATTTGAACACACTTAATAAGGGACCACTTGTGACATACCAAATACTACACCTGTACTAAAAATCAAATCTCTGGACCACATTGTTGTGGAGAAGATTGTAAACGTTATTTTGCTACGTGTCCATATTAAATCGTGACCCTGGTGCGTGGTTCAGCGTTCACAACAGGGACATGATTTAAACAAGCTTTGCAGAGGACCTCAAGATGATATTACTTACCAAACATGAAATACATTGATTTGCGGTTTCCGATAAGAATATTAAAGGGGTTTCCCTATATAAGTCTATGTAAAACTTGTGTCACCTGGTGCGGGCAAGTTTTGACACGGGGGGAATATTTTGAACACACTTGGTAGATTACCACCATACGATGTTACATGCCAAATACTAAACCTTTGGCCGTTGCAGTTTCAGATTTTTTAAACATACAAGGGAAACAAGTACCCCCATAACGAAGCATAATTCGATCCATTTGCATGATTTGAACAAACTTGGTAGAGAACCACCATAAGATGTTAAATGCCAATGTGAAACCTCAGTGCTTTGTTGTTTTAGGTGAGATTGTTTTCATAGTTATTTTCATATGTAAATCCATACAAATAATGTTACCTATTGGGCGTAGCAATGTAGGGTCCCGGGGCCACGCCGTCTCGATCTAAACAAATTACCACTATACTATGTTACATATTAATATTTAAACTATAGGCCTTTTCGTTTCAGAGATTTTTTTTACGTTTCGGTGTGTAATACCTCCTTTTAGCCATAATGACCCCCATATGAAGCGGACCGGGACGATTTGAACAATTAAGATTTGTATAGTACAACTTCGTAAATCAAGAAGTGAAAGAAAGAAAAAAGATCATAATCAAAGCTTAGCAAAAATATGCGTTATAACATCGAAATCGTCAAATTTTCGTTTTACTTTATCACACCTTTGTAAACATTTTAAATGCTTTCATTTTTCTTCTTCTTATTGTCGATCACCGTGATGGATACGCCGGCTGTTTGCGCAAAGGCAGCCGTGCGCTTCAAGTCCTCCACCCTACCAAAGAGCTCCCCTTGCATCGTGGTATCCTCCGCCCTGATCTGGAGCCGTCCGTGTAGTGGGCAGAACTGAAGCAAGTGTTCTGTTGTCTTGCTGTCAGTCTGACAGAGGCACTTGTCTGAGCTTGGTGAACAGGTGGTGGTTCGAGGAGTCTCTTGAGTGGTTCGTGTTCTTTCTTGGCAAGTCGCATTTACCCTCGGCCTCCGTAGCCTGGCTCTTCGCTGCGGGGCGGGGTGACCCCCGGTAGCTTGGGTTGGACCCGTTCGAGGCATGTGCTCCGGCACTCTTCCAGCCAGGGGGTACTCCACAGACAGAACAACACCACGCACAGATCCACTGCTGTCCATCATTGGAGTGGAAACCGTTGCACCGCCGTTATGCGCACTTTGGCACAATATATCCGTCTTCAGCAGATATTTATTTTCCGACCTTTTCTTGTCGTAGGAGACCTGCCGGCCAGGGCTTTAGAGCGTCTCTCGCCGTTGGTGTTTCTGTCCGAGTGATCCTTCTCATATGTCGTAAACTCGAGGAGAGATGGTTGATATTCGTATGTCCTCTACCCTTCAAGAATCAACCTGTCCAGCTTGGGAAGCCTTGTCAGTTTACAATCCCGCTGGCATAGCTCTTTTGTCCATTTCCTGAAGACGGTAACATCGTTCTTTCCCATCATAAAGTTCCTACGCAATCTTACATTCATATACATGTTTTGTTTTTAAAAAGCCTGACTTTCGACGTAGTTCATACGCTACTCTGCATTTTGTCGAACTGTAACCAAGTTTATTTTGTAAACTCTTAAAACAACAATGACGCGGCTTGGTCATGTAAAACCAAAACGATTACAATGTCGTTGGGATTGAATTATTAAAACGACTTAATGGTCAGATTTGGGGCAAATTACATTCTTAATGCATGTATGTAAAGTGTCGCTCTAGATTAGCCTGTGCAATCCGCACAGGTTTATCAGGAACGGCATTTTCCGCCAAGACTGGATTTTCGTTTAGAAGAGACTTCTTTCAAACTGAATATTCTTTAAAAGCGGAACTTGTCGTCCCTGATTAGCCTGTTCGGACTGTACATGCCAATCTGGGACGACATTTTACGCACATGCATTAAGCCCCGTTTTCACAGAGCGAGGCTCATATCATTTTATTTTTATTGTGATAAGTGGTGCGCCACGGTAAAAAAATGACAAGGTTAAAATTAATTTAACCGTCTTGAGTTGGTAAACGTCAATTTATAAGACGTTTACAACTAAAGGGAATGGGTCATACTGACACGCATGTTAAATTAAACAAACTTGCACAACCTTTTATAACATTTACGTCGCGTTCTGAGAAAACTGGGCAAAATGCATGTGCGTAGAGTGTCGTCCCAGATTAGCCTATGCAGTCCGCACAGGCTAATCCGGGACGACTCTTTCTGCCTAAACTGGATTTTCGCTAAGAAGAGACATCATTTAAACGAAAAATTCCATAAAAGCGGAAATTGTCGTCCCTAATTAGCCTGTGCGGACTGCACAGGCTAATCTAGGATGACAATTTACGCACAAGCATTATGCCCAGTTTTCTCAGAACACGACACATTTACGTAGACTGTCATGGTTTGCCACTGTTAATGCAAAACGTCAACACACATCCAGAGGCTTTTTTTTTAGTAACTACGGTAATTCCTATCGCTAATATGTAAAGTAAAAAGTACGTCAAAATATGTCAATGTGCATTTAGATAAACAACATGTGAATGCTTTTCACGCATCACCCGGTACCACCTTTGTGTTTTTTGTAACATACAGTGCAGAAATAAACTATCTAGCTATTAAAAACAGACTAAAATTAACCGCATTTGGAACGCAAAAGAGTTGTGTATTTAGCAACGCGTTGAGTATCGCTCCATTCATTCGCATATCGGCTTTCAAAAATCAAAGAAAACACATTTTCACGATGCCAGTTTTGTCCAATCGACTTAGGCTATGCATGAGAGGTTTTTAAGAGGCAATTACTGGTCTAATTTTATAATGACACTCACGTGGTAGTGTTGGATTTCGCGCAAGATTGATAATGAATTTTCTTCTCTGGTAAGCTAACGGGTTTCATACAACATTCCGTATTGGACAGCTTAGCGACACGGACTTGACCAATCATCATAAAGCACGTGCACAGGCGGGGTTTACGTGAGTTAGAAGGCGGAAAAAAGGTGTTCCTTTGCGCCGCGACGTGCTCTGGAGTGTTGTAACCAAATAAACAGACGAAAAAATATTGATGATATATTCAATTAAAACAAGTTTGCGGAATTATGCCTCTATTTATACTTGAGAAAATCCAGAGTAAGCTTTTTGTATAAGTAAATATTTCTGTAGCTGCACCAAAAAGTTATTTGCAACTTCACACATGGCGTATGGGTCATTATGCGCTATGCAGGATCATTGACCAACGTTCATGACTCTGACCGGCAATTTACCACAATTGGCGCCCTTTTTGTTATAAGAAAAATATTGTAACACAATTACACCGAAACGGTCAGAACCCACAGAAACACTAAGTTCAACACTTTCTGGAATATTTCCAATGACTTGTCATGTAATTAAAATTAATGTAAGTGTAATTTAAATTACTTAAAAGCGTCAGAATGAGGGACCCGGTAATAGCATGAACTTACAAATACCATTTTCGGTAGGGGCTTGTTCCAAATTAGATTGATTTTTCTTTTGAATGAGAAAAATTTCTCAAAGTTTTATATTTAAATAGTTGACTCAAACCGCGATGCATGTCGGCATAGCGGCAAGGCCGGGCTTTCAGTGGGCGTAAAGGGGCTCATATGTCTTGTTATTTATTGCTCATATTGTCATGTTATGCATGAATTTAGCTTAAATTAAAATTAAATTAAAGCTTGTAAACTTGTCATTAAAACTTTTTCATATTCACATAGAGAAAGCATAACGGGATTTTATTAAATAACACGTACACAATTTTATTAAAAATATTCATTCAATGATATTAAGAAAGAGTTACTTTTTATAGTAAGTATTTTACAGATCGAATAGTAAAAAAATACAGAAAGGGTCGGTCACTGCGAAAAGTGCAAGTTCGTCATTACGTCAATTATTTCAAATACAATATAGCTGATAATATAGTATAATATGAATGTAGGTAAAATTGCCAGAGGTTAAAATGCCAGAAGTAAAGTGGTAAAAATGTCATAGGTCAAAATGCCAGAGGTAAAAATGTCAAATGTTATATAGTAAAATAGAGTTTCGAGCATATTTTTTTTAAGGATATTGAGTATTGTAGAAATTACAGTAATTGCTTATGTTACTGATGACATTTTTTTAATTGAACATTTTATTTAGTTATTATTAATATTTAATATAATAATTTAGCATAAAGTGCAAAACAACAAAATAACAGTTTACATGTATTAGTGAGACAATTATAATAAATATAGCATGTTTAATTAGAAAAAAATGTCACCAGTTACATAAGCAAAGAATGTAATTCCTACAATACTCAATATCCTCTAAAAATATTGCTTAAAACAATAATTGTAATACTTTTTTACTATGTAACATCTGGCATTTTTACCTCTGGCATTTTACCGCACACCTATTATATATGTATGGTTAAATATGTACGTTCGTGGTTATAACATGATTCTATCAACCAATATAAACAATTTCGCTAATATCGGCCATTTCTAACCTGGTTTATCTCCGAATAAATCAGATTTTGTTTGAAGGGATTAACCCGTGAAACAAGATACGGGATGTGTTACAATAACACGTAAATACAGTGAACATGTATTATGGGTGTCACCACTTGCGATATAGCCAGTTTTGACTAATTAAACACATTTACTGATGACCATCTTTACTCCGAATTCATAACCTTTGTGCAGGGCGCTTGATACCCAAACCCCTCGAACTAGCTGCTGGGTAGGCAACCGATCATGTCAGGACGAACCCCATGTGAGACTAGGACCTTCGATGTCCAGTTCCGTAGGCTAATGCACTGACTACTTGACCACGGAGACAGTATACCGGTAAGCGTTATCAATTGCTATTCGACGCCTTCAAATACGATCTTCCATTCTCTTATTTTCTCCATGTGATCTAAACACGTCAGACGTCCGGGCGGCTAGACGGACATCAGGATTCCAACTTTATGGCGCACCAAAGGGGTCGAAACTTTAACTTCTGCTGCAGCAGAAAAATCCTGCTCGACCAGCATTTATTTTTAGACAATGGCTTCAGCCAATCAGAACTCTTGTTATTATTGCCATATCTGCATTATTTTAAAGAAATATTCAAGGGGGAAGATGCCCCTTAACTGCCCTTGCAATATAACAGCAAATATAATATCTGGACCGTCTTGTCCGATTGATTAAAACACAGATAATGAGTTCGTTTCAGTTTTTCTCAAGTAAGGTATATTTCGTTTCCGTAGAGGTAGCTTATGTCGTCCGTTTGTACAGTAATCTCAAATTTGATTGGCTGACGGGTTCAATGGCTGATTCTCGGGCAGGAATTTCGCTGGTCGAGCAGCATCTAATTACTGCTCGAGCGGCATTTGTTTCTGCTGCAGCAGAAGTTTCGACCCCTTTGGTGCGCCATACAACTTTGTTTGGCGGGGCGGTATGCAAACAACATTTCTGTTTCCGGCGAAGAACCCCAACCGAAGAGACTGGTTCACAGATTGGGGCATTTGTAAAGTGTTCTATTAAATTTCCTTAAATTGCTAGATTTTAACCATGGAGCTGTGTTATTCCAATACTAGTATATTAACATGATTATAATTTAAGAAAGAAAGAAACACTGTTTGTCAACAGGGGCTCGAAACAGTGCGTTTTGGATCACATGTTTAATGCGTAAACCACTCGGTCATGTCCATTGTTAGGTCTGTACATGTATTTGCAATTTATACTTGATACAAGTGATCCACGTGTTGTATCCAACTATGACGAGAACCGCAGAATCATTCCAAATGATTCATTCGTTTCGCGTTTGTAACGCTTTATTATTTTATCATTTACAAATGATGATAATTTATACGCGAAAGTACATATCCAGTACGACAATTATTTCGAAAAAATGTTAAAATGTCCCTTTAGAGATCTTATTAAGTGATTTTGAGTTAATGGCTAATAAGCCCCTTTTAGCATTATGGTTAAAGTATTTTATCTTGATTGTGCACATAGCTAATAAATAAATATTACTTGATTTAATAGTGTTAACGTTTAAGTGGATTATGCAGGCCTAGACATACATATAATCAACAACAAACAACGGTCGTAGATTACATTGTGTATTTTGTGTTTGTTTTTATAACTATTGCATTGTCGTCTAGAACGCTAGTGAGACATACGAAAATCGAGGGTTACGACTGAATGCTTGAATCTTTCATTCGCGCGTTTAGGGAAACAGAGCATTTTATGACCCGTTAATTCTTTTTTAAAGCTCGGATAACAGGACAATGACATAATACCTTTTTATTTTAATAAGGAGGTTTATTTATTATTCATTACCCATTATTTCATTCCGCTATTGGAGAATTTCCGCTAATGGTGACTCGACTAAATCTCTGTTCTTACAACACATATTCTTAATTATACATTTAAAATACGCGAGATCATATTAAATACTTTAAATAACCGATTTGAATTAAACAAACACAAATACTTGAGCAAAATTGTATCCATAATAAACGGTTCAATCAACGTTACGAATAAAACCATGTAACATGGCAGCTTACGCCGTCTCACTCGTACGTTTTCATCTGAATACTAATATATAAGTATGGCTGAAGGACATTCGCCATATACATGACGGATCCTTTAATAAACAACAGCATCGCCAATGCACAAAATCAACAAATTCCGCTTGAGAGGATGGGTCACGTTCGCCCTACTTATGCGAAGGCCGTCGTCTATGCCGCCGTCTCCGACACGCTTCCCAGGTCACGTGACCGGCAGCCGCTGCCAGCAGCTTCGGCTGAGACGCTCATATCCCGACACATCACACCGCGCCGCTCTAGTCTGTGAATAGCGGAGCGCGTTATCTGGATAACTTCCTCTGGGGGGTAACAAGCAATTTCATCAATGGCTGAGACTCGTATCAAAACCATCTGCCGAAGTATGCACTCCGGTTGTAATTCTACCGTAATATAATTTGGCAGAATTATTCACTTTTGGCTTAATTGGTGTCTTCAATTAAAACCGCATGTCTGGATAATTGATAATGAAAACTTGGAACACATTTATGGAATTGATTAAGAACGAATAACTCTGTAAATCGTGTTTGTTCTTGTTTTTAATCTCAACAATATACCCGGTACTGTTTATTTATCCGGCACCTTGATGCGGCAGGCTGATAGTGAGAGTCCTGTCCGACAGTTCGTCCTTCGGTCCGTCCTTCATTCCCTCCTCCCGTCCGCGGTGCAGTAGACTTTACCGTTTCGTATGGCATATTAGTCATCTTATGTAAAATATATAATTCATCATACCTTATGTTTGGTCCTGGTGTAACATTCTTGTCATTTTGATCGTGCTGAAGACCATAACTATACAAATGAAATGCTTTTCAAGAAGCCGGAAACAATGTATTTGTCGGGAACTGGGCTATTCCACTCCTTACACAGTTTTAGCAATTTGTTTTCAGGGACAGAAAATTCGTTCGACGATTTGTGGGACAGAACTATGTTATGCCAAGAAGTCCGGGTTTTGGTCGACTGGGGTACAAAATACGGCAGAGTATACGTGTTCCTGTTTAAGCCCAACATGCCTATAGACTGTTGAGGTTCTTTGTGTCATACATTTGAGACGGGCTCTGTGAAAACTGGGTTTCAAGCATGTGCGTAAAGTGTCGTCCCAGATTGGTGTGTGCAGTCCGCACAGGCTAATTAGTGACGACTTTTTCCGCTTTTATGTTGTTTTTTTCGTTTAAAGAAAGTCTCTTCTTAGCAAAAATCCAGTTAATGCGGAAAGTGCCGTCCCTGATTAGCCTGTGCGGCCTGTATAGGCTAATATGGGACGAAACTTTGAACATGCTTTAAACCTCCTTTCACAGAACGAGGCTCATTTAATGTACCACATACTAAAAGGGTAACTTTGCAAATACTATCCTCCAAGTGCTTGCCATTTGAAAAAAATCTGAAAAAAAATTGTCAAAGGAAATATTACATAGTAAAATGGGAACCTATATAAACACAATCTTTAAATGTCACACCGTTCCTCCATTGTGTGTTCATGTGCTAAACCCATTTATGCCAAGCGTCTAGAAAAAAGGCCTTGGCAAACAGCGTAGACCCAGATGAGACGCCGCATGATGCGGCGTCTCATCAGGGTCTGCGCTGTTTGCTTAAAGGAATGTCCGTAAGAATTATTATAAATATAGAAATAAATATACTAGACATCCCTAATTTTGGAAATAAATTGATCCAATTCAGAAGGATGGGAGAGTCCACTAGGCATAAATGGGTTAAATACCACCACAGGAATATCAGTTTTATAATATACAATGTATGTACATTATATAGCCAATTTGTTGTTAAGTGTGCAAGCTTTTCAGTGTTGATATTGAATTATCATACACTAAGGAGATACATCCAGGACATTTAACTTTAAATGTCTAAACGTTTCGCCGTGACCTTCGCCTCGCGTGTTGGAGAGTTCAGCGTTGGCGCTAATTGTGCGTCATTTCTATCCACGCCGTCAGCCGTGAACAAGCGTAACGACCGTCATAAACCTCGGAACGCGTAATGAATTACCTGTCTGTCTTCACACGCTATTAATTTCCCACAAACCACAATTATCCCATAAAAATACTATCATCGGTGTTATCTTTTGAATGTACAAGTAAACATGAGTGGGGCGCCACTGAAGCGATTTCTGCGCGCGATTCGTCCGTCCTTCGTGTATCTTCAAGGTCATGTTTTAAAAATGCTCAAAATGTTTTTCTTGGCGACTGATAGTCACAAATCTGTATTATAGTTTAATACTTATATTAATTGTGTGGGAGTCTTCAACAAGCACCGGCCATCGGAAAATGTAACCGCATTTTAAGTTTTAAAAAGTAAATGGCTTTTAAAACAGTGGAAGTTTTTTTCCTTTCATTCCGAAGAGCTCGGTGCGAATGGAATATGATAGTCGTAGTATATTTATTTTGACATTCTTATTTTATTGTTTTAAACTTGCACATGCATTTGGGCAATATAATAGCTCGGTTATATTATATTGCCTTACAAAACGTATGTGTTTTTACAAAGAATTGGCTTATCATGGTTAATAGAACAAAATACGTGTGTTACAGATTATTTGTCATACTGAACAAAATGTGTGTCTTCACATCACGAGATCTTACTCTCAATCGTTGCTATTGTAATAGTTGCGCACTTTTGCCATCCACGATTGATAACATAGTTGTTTTACTTGAAAACCTCAGAACAAGTATAAATGTGCAGCAATATGTGTATCATGGTGAAGTGCCATGATTTTGTCTTGTTCTTGTCCAAGTTGACATTAACTTGTGTTAACGACTTTGTCATAAAACAGTGTCAAGTCCTCGTTGTTTCAAAAGAAACCAGCCGTCTTCTTTGACAATCACACGATGTTTTAACTATCGATGTATGATATCGAAACAAAAATACCAGGGCGTTTTATTTGAAGTTCCTATCCGTTCCATTTTGACTAATGATAAATACTCATTCGTTGAAAAGAAATGAGCTTGTTGAGCACGTGACCAGCATACAGCTCACGTGATAGACACGTGGGTCCATTGATTATAATCGTGCATTGGAGAGTGCCAAGCGCTGATACATAATAAGGATTTTCAACCGCGTGTTCAAGATTAGAACTGCACGTGATTCTCGAGAGAAGCACGTGCGCGAAATCAAATCTCGTCTGATAATGCGTTTTATCGTTTTCTTGGCGGTGTTAGTCCTCCACACGCGGGTGGGGATATTGATCCACAGCTTCGTTATACGGCCTGCAAACTACACGTTCCCCTAGAACAAAGATTAATGTAATAATGGAAACACGGATATCAACAATCCGTATCTGAATATGTTTGAATGTGTTTGTATGCACGTATTATTGGATTTACATCCAATGCATGTAAGATCAAGATGTCTGTGCATTAAGCTTCTCAAGATGTTACCAACAAATTGTATAAATATTGCTATACCACAGAATCACCACTGAAACAAACATAATCTTCATGTTTTGTCATTAAGTTAATTCTTATATTTTTTTAATGTATGTCTGCAAGTACACATACGTAATTGTAATTAGAGTACCGGCCGGGTATGTCGATCTGGAAAAACTTGGCTTAATGCATGTGCGTAAAGTGTCGTCCCAGAGTAGCCTGTCAAGTCCGCATGTAGGCTAATCAGGAACGAGACTTTCCGTCGTAACTGGATTTTGTCTAAGAAGAGACTTCCTTGAAACGGAAACTACTGTTAAAGTGGAAAGTGTCGTCCCTGATCTGGGACGACACTTCACGCACAAGCATTAGACCCAGTTAGAACGAGGATCATTAAAAGGTAGAATAGAAAGGCACTTTATTACCGATTTGATCTTAGACTTTATCGTGGATAACACAAAGACTTACAAGACGAATGAACTGAAATGTGCGTGCTGCAAATACTGGTTAGCGATATTGTTTACGTCATTAGCAAATTGCTGTATTAAAAAAGGTCTGCGAAATGCGTTTATTACTATGATGTCAAACTGGCTTATTTATTTTAGCGTCGACATGTTGAAGAAATTCAGATTATTCCAAACGTTCTAAATCACGAATTATTATAATACTGTATTACATACTGTACTGTCAAAGGACACAGTGTACCGGTATATGAACATATGTTTGTGTATATGTTTCTAATGCATCTGAAGTAGCATTTCGGTAATGTGCCAATATATATAGTTTACTGCACTTTACACTCACTTCCATGGTCTAATTTAATTTGTTTCCTGTCCTGATTCGGCGCACTGTTTTGTGAGTTTCTTTGCAACGTGTGCTAAATTTAACATAATAAACCCTTACACAAAGATCTATAAATAAACATTTATTTATCTGGATCTTGATCAACGATTAAATAAATAAATTTATTTATAGACTTTGCGTTTTCAAGTTCATGTACTCCCAGCTGAAAAGGGAGGTCATAGTTTCGATAATAACTGCCCCATCTTATATTCACGGAACCATCCACCCATCCATCATGAACGTTTCAAAAGACGAACGAAGTGGCTAGCTTTTGTAGACGTATCATATTTTACCGCCAGCCATAACATTGTTTAATGTAAACATGTCAATACAGACCTCAAGGCGGGCGAGTAGGAGATAACGTGTTGGTTGAAATAAAACTATCCCAGAAAATGACCAATCACTGATTAGCACGTGCGTACACGCCTACTTTCCACGCCTATCATTCTATTTTTAGCACAAACTTCAGTAGTAGCTCATCTATATAGTTAATTTTATCGGCAATATCGTACAGCTGATTCCATGGTGTAGTGGTTATCACATCTGCTTAACACGCAGATGGTCCTGGGTTCAATCCCCAGTGGAATCACACTTTTTTGTTCATTGAATAATTATTTCATTTATGCTTAGTTAATTATTTTTATTATATACATGTAATGTGATTTTTGTTCTGTCGATTTAAACCGGCATAATCATTATAATGGAGTTATACACGCCTACCAACTGATAAGATGGCCGATCGAAGAGCAGGAACGTTGTGACATTTAGTCTTGCCGACTAAACAGTAGTTAATATTTAAAAAAAAAACGTTCCGACCTATGTGTTTTAAATGTTTCATTCAAGCGCTGAAGTTATAGGAACATTAACTAATATTTAAGTACACTGTTCCATATCATGGCCTAAGATGGATGCTACCTACTTCATTCGAATTTAGTTTAAATAACTCATGACATACGTATATAGCATGATTATGGGACAAAAGTTTACAAAAAAGATATGTCGAAAGCAACCGAAAACGGAAAAAATCCATTACAAGTATAAATAATATATATATATTTTTTTTAAAAGATCACATTCGGCGTGTATTCTGATTTTGAAAATAAAGGTTGAACTTTTACGTTCTTAATGTATGACTTATAGACTTACATATATGTACACGTATATCATATGAACTGCACATTTGTATACGAATATATAAATGATACTACATAAGATCATTTTATAGTGTTCTCATGTGGCATATTATGCATTTAACATAAGTTAATTGTTCAAGATTTAAATATAATTATGGTATGTTAGTATTTTATAAAGATGCAGTTTTCTTTCCACACATTAAAATCACACATAAATATCTGATTGCGTTGTGCACATAAGAAATAAATAAATAAAATAACGATCCTTTAAACTGAAGTCAGACTGTGTTATTGATAGCAAATGGACAGATATCGTTAGGCTATTCTTGCTTTCAGGGACGATTTCCAGAAAGGCTGACCGCGTACTTCCCTTGATATCCTTCGAGACGGAATGTATTACGTTTAATCACGGAGTGTATATTGATCTAGAGGTCGTGGTCTCACTGTTTGTGCTGGAACTGACTTACGCTAGCCCCAAGACTTTCCGGTTAGCGCAGTTGGTAAACGCGCTTCTCACCTAGGCGACCGGTTTCGATCCCCGTTCCCGTCGCATCTGATTTTGGTTGGTGGCCACTATACCGGACAGGTAAAGTTAAGGAATGGTTAGGTTGAAATACATTGTACCGGGTATATACAAGTTTCTGTGTATTTTTCTCCGGCAATTGTAAGAATTGTTGATTAGTGTATGAACTACTTGTTCAGTAAATTTGGACGGTGTGATGTATCACTGCTGTTTAGTAGTATACATAATACGATAATTATACTTATAATAGACCGGTGAACTGTTAGACCGGTTAACACATATAATGACTTTATGCATTGGCCTTTTCATATAGTTGAACCACGCTCTGTGAGAAGGGGGTTTAATGCATGTTCGTAAAGTGTAGTCCCAGATAAGCCTTTGCAGTCCGCACAGGCTAATCAGGGACGACACTTTCCTCCTAAACTAGATTTTTGCTAAGAAGAGACTTTCTTTAAACGAAAAGTATCAAGCGTAAAGTATCGTCACTGATTAGCCTGTGCGGACTGAACATGGTAATCCGTTTTCGCAGAGCGCGACTTAAGTTATAATAAACCAAGCTCATCATGAATCTTCCAGTGTGAGCGCATGTTGGACTTAGGACTTGTTAATTGCGACAAGCTTTCCAGGTTTGCAATCTTGAAGCATGCTGTTGAAGAAGACCCTTATCGACTTGCGATTAGATGCAAGAGCCAAAGCAGTTTACCATGTGCAATCCTAATCCATATAATATCTCTATGTAAACACCTACGTTTGAAATATTTTGAAAGAGTAAATATTGACAGTTGGGGGTCAGATTATTATGTGCTGTTGTCAACAGAGTTATGTTACCGATAAAGAAATGTCAAACCATTGACTTCAAAAAGATGGAATGACAGCGTTGTGTTGGCAATAATAACGACGAACATAAAGGCAAGTACGGGAGACAGTGGCTAAATACATTATCTGATTAGAAGCACAATACATTTCATTAACTGAAAAAAATGCTTATCTGTAACTTTAGTTACCCCACGGCATAACAATTATTTAAACGCAGGAGATCACAATCAATGCCATGTTAATAGATCTATTTACCAATCAACATACTTTATAAACAACACGAATTTATTTTATATCGCATACGATAACGTTTAATGATGAACACCAAAAGCTTTTTGAATTGTTGCATGCTAAACACGTAAACATACTAGGATGTTAAGAAAGCAACTGCACTTACAAAATGTTTTAGATGAACTTTTTTCATATTTGCTTGTTTGTTCTATGCGTGGTACTCAAATGTGTTGTAAGACTTCAGACACGCATCTCGTGGAATATTTTGAACTTCAATGTGCGCCAACTGTTTACATCATCATCTTGCATTTCTTGATCTTACTGAAGCCCAGCAACCAGTCTTTCACATTGGCTATTTCGTTAATAAAAAAAAGAAATATTTTTATTAACTTTCTCGTGTAATCCCCTTAATCATACCGGTTTTACAAACATTGTTACTTTATAGAAAGCGGATATGTTTGATAACGTTCGTATTAATGTATAACCTTGTTGATAGAAGGCAAATAAGGGTGTATATAAAATTGCGGCGTAATCTCGAATGTTTGTTTTCACCATTATATTGATTGAGGTCTCTTGTGTCAATATTTAAACAAACTATGTTTGCCAAGACGGTAAACAGTGTGTCAAATTGTTTACGGCTTTAATTGAGCGCGTGAATCACGAGTGTTGACAATTCAAATGTGTAATGCCCTTTGAAATACTTTGATATTCTGTTCACACAAACCGGGTGTACACGCTTAAACGAGTTGTTAATTAGGAACCCCTGTAGAAAATACCCCACGTTAGTAAGTTGTACATTTTAAATAAAAGAAGCATTAATTCTATGAGACAAGGCAGACCTAATGCCCGTGCATCTTAAATAATAAGAATGGACTGACTGTAAAGTACAATGTACACTCAAGCTATGGATTTCTTAATTATACAATCTGCTTGTAAATCGAAGAACCATGAGATACACATGCATGCCAAATATCAAGTTGCTATCTTCAATATTGTAAAAGGTATGACAAAACTTTAACCAAGGTTAAAGTTTTCGACAGACAGAATGACAGACAGACAGGAAAAACACTATATACCCCCCCCCCTCTTCGAAGAAGGGGGGCATAAAAGGTGACAAAGCATGATGCATACGGTGCGGGCCTGTGATCAAAGGCTTTTAGTAACGCCAAATATTGATCTACTGCAACTAGTCAATAGATTATTTGCATGTGTGATCTAGCAGATAATTGTATAGGTATTTTGCTATGAACAAATACAAAGGTTGAAGCAACACCAACAGCAACGTGGGTACACATTAAAATCGTATTTGCTATTTGAAATATACACATAGATTTACAGAAGGGAAAATAAAACCATTGAAGTCAAACAACAGTAACAACCGTGAAGAAACAACGGAAAAAAAAACACAAAAAACATCATAACAGATTTTACATAAAAGACACATCCATTTATTGAAACTGTGCACATATATTAACATTAATTGAAATAAAACCATTGAAGTCACACGGCACAAGACCAGTGTTGACCCAATGAAAATCAAACGAGATGCCAATCTGAACATACACAGTGGAATGCAACCGTATTATGTTAGTGTTACACCACCCTAACTATTGGGTGTGATTTTTTTGGAAAGAATTGTGTAAAATAATTGACTTGTAATACAATTCGTTTCTTCCAAATATTAAAGACTGCTTTAAATATTTAATTGCATGTCTTATTATGAATTTAATACTTTTAAAAGAAACACAGTTTTAAAGAGTTGTTAATTGATATTTATTGTTTTTTTTTATGGTTAGTTATACATTTTCGCGACACAAACAAAGCCATGTCAGAACAGAATCAAACAGAATGTATACTTCAAGCCATTCACCTGACACAGAAGCTTCGCTCCAGCGTAGCGAAAGTCTTTCAGAACATGGCGGATGGATGCTCTGTTGAAAAGGGAAATGAAAAACAAATTCTGAACAAGTTTCATGAGTCTTTGTTGGCAGTGAACAATGACATCAGGTAACAATCAGTTTGTGCGAAATGTTTTTAAAAGTACATGCCATTCTAGCTTTAAAAAGAAAAATTTCTACAGCCACAAATTTAATACAACAAGCCCGAAGTGGTTTAAAAAGACATTTTAAATATGTATTAATAAAATAGCAGTTTAACATTTTGTGTTCTAGGATTCTGGGAAAATTGGGCATGCGTTGTGCTAACTAACAGCTATTTTTCTTCGCTCTTTCAATTTTCAAAAAACATTGTTTTTTTACATTCAGGGATTATTCCTTGTGCTAATATCAGTTGGTAACACATTTGTAGGTTGTTCCTAGGTCTATGTTTTTTTAACCTAGCCGTATTTGTGCGTATTTTTCCTACTTTTGGTGTTTACACACACTGACACAGGTAAAATCGTGACCTTGACCCTCAACACCCGCCATTTTTGTTTGTTTACATATCTCTGAACAGGATGTTTACAGGTATTTTGTTACCAGTATTCATAACAGTCTTCTGTCTGAGGTTGTTTCCACAGGCAGAGGCTGACACAGTTCGTCCTTTTATGAGTAAACAGGCTAATAGCTTACGTCCAACAAGAACAGTCGCCTGCGCTAGTCTTTTGAAAAGCATGCGTCGCTGCGGCCCTACCCCACCAGTCAAACCATCACGTAACATGTCATTACTCTATTTATGTATTCTACTTATGTCCATGTCTCCCGATGTTGAAAAGAACCCCGGACCTCAGTATCCATGTGGTTCCTGTGGCATTGAGGTAAGAGATAATGACCCAGCCCTTGAATGTGACTCCTGTACAAATTGGTTTCACATCAGCTGCCAGGACATCAGTCAGACTTCATATGATGATCTTGTTGCTCGTGATGCGTCGTTCTCCTGGGTTTGCTCGATTTGTGATGCGGTGAATTTCTCTACCAACTCATCTTTATCTGTGGATTTGCAAAATAGCTTTTCCATTCTGAGTGACCTTCACACTGACTTACCCGACTCAAGACGACAAAGTACCGGGACGCCAGCCAAAACAAATCGTAAAGTTCCATACAATAAACAGTATCCAAAATTAAAAGTTATTTTAGTAAATTGTCAATCCATAGTTAATAAAAAGCCTGAATTTATAGCTCTACTCGATCACCACCGACCAGATATTGTCGTAGGAACAGAGTCGTGGCTACATAACGATCACAAAGATAGTGAAATTTTTCCACAATATTTAGGTTATTCTTCTTTCAGACAAGACAGATCAGGCAAAGGAGGCGGAGTATTTATACTCGTCAAAAGTACCATCATCGCCACCGAGCAAAAACAACTCAAAACAGATTGCGAGATCATATGGGTAAAATTGCTTTTCGAATCATGTAAACCTTTATACATTGCAGCTTATTACAGACCTAAAGAAGCAGACATCAACAGCGCCTTGGAATTTAGAAAATCTTTAGATCTTGCAAGTAAATTAAAAGGAAATCTTTGGATCCTAGGTGACTTCAACTACCCAAAATTATCATGGAGTACAGATCATGTTCCATCTATTAAACCCAACTGTAATTTTGTTAACCTTTATGATGATTTCATTGATTTACTTTCAGATTTTGGACTGACTCAAATGGTTACTGATATTACAAGAGGCGACAACATTCTTGATCTTTTTCTCACTACAAATCACACACTAATAAATAATATTTCTTGTCTTCCAGGTATCTCAGACCATCAAATTGTTTCCTTCACAGCCAGTGTTAAACCAAAACAAATGTGTCAAAAACCTAGAACAGTACATTTATATAAGAAAGCAGACTGGGATGGATTCAAAGAGTACATGGAAAATGTGTCTAATGATATTTTGTCAAATTACTCAACAGCTCCAGTGGAAGTCATCTGGGAGAAATTTTGTAATGCTATTACTACAGGAATTTCAGATTACGTCCCCACAAAAAGAATAGGTCCAAAAGTCTCCCTTCCGTGGATAACACAGCCCATCAAACGCCTATTAAGGAAGAGGGACAAACTCCACAATAAAATGAAGAAAGTGAGAAACAGCAAAATTAAATCAACATTTTTAAATCTTAAACACCAGATCAAGAAGACCATCAAATTATCATATAATAATTACATTGAATATATTTTAGGTATAAGAGACCAAAATGGAGAACCAGATGAATCCAGCTCAAAATTTAACTCCAAAAAACTTTTCAGTCTAATCAAGAGCGCCAAACAAGATGCATGCGGTATTTCAACATTATATGATAAAATTTCAGGTACAACAAAATCTTCAAATACAGACAAAGCCAATATCCTGAACCAGCAATTTCAGTCAGTTTTTAGCCCCATGTCCCCTCTAACTCTATCTCAATCTTGCTTTTCAGCCCTGGAGAACTCTAATGTTCATTCTTCTTCAAGTCGCAAATACCCAATCATGCCAGAAATCACTATCTCGGTCAACGGTGTTTTGAAGCTCCTTTCCAATCTGAAACCCCACAAAGCTGCAGGTCCAGACAACATCAGGCCACTTGTCCTTCAAAATCTTCGTCAGCAAATTGCACCTATACTATCTCTTCTTTTTCAGAAATCTCTTGACACAGGCATCTTACCAAAGATTTGGACCTCTGCAAATGTTGTACCTCTGTTCAAAAAAGGAAATAAAGAAGATCCAGCCAACTATAGACCAATCTCACTAACATGTATTCTTTGCAAAGTTTTAGAGCATATTGTAGCTTCCAACCTCACAGCACATTTTAATAAACATAACATTTTGTATGATCTTCAACATGGTTTCAGGGAACGTCGATCCTGCGAAACCCAACTTATTCAACTTGTCGATGAACTGGCTCGCAACCTCGCAAATGGTCATCAAACTGATCTTATACTTCTAGACTTCAGCAAAGCTTTCGACAAAGTCAGCCACCTTAAATTACTTTTTAAATTACAGCAACATGGAGTGAATAAATCTACAATTTCCTGGATTAAGTCTTTTCTCATAGGCAGATCGCAAACAGTTGTTCTGGAAGGAGAATGCTCATCAGAAGTCCCTGTAACATCGGGCGTGCCACAAGGCTCAGTACTTGGTCCCTTACTCTTTCTTTTATACATAAATGACCTTCCTAACTCTATCTCTTCTCAAGTTCGTTTGTTTGCAGATGACACTGCTGTATACTTGGCTATTAACAACTTGCAAGACTGCGCCTCTCTTCAAAATGATTTAGACAAATTAGTACATTGGGAAAACCTGTGGGACATGGAGTTTAACCCTAGTAAATGTGTAGTCCTTGTTATTTCTAAGAAAAAACATAAATTCATCTTCAATTACAGGCTACATGGACAAATCCTTGAAGTCGTAGACAGTGCTAAATATTTAGGTGTTTCCATTTCAGATGATCTTTCTTGGAACAAACATATTACCAACATTACAACGAATGCTAATAAATCTCTTGGTTTCATCCGCAGGAATATACAGACTAAAAATGAAAACATCAGAGAAGTAGCCTATAAGACCTTAGTTAGACCCCAGGTAGAATATGCGTCCTCTGTCTGGAGTCCACATACCAAACAAAATAGTGACAAAATAGAAAAAGTACAACGTAGAGCAGTCCGCTGGGTGAAAAACGACTACTCATTCTACAGCAGTGTTACCGGTATGCAGACTGAACTTGGCTGGCAGACTTTGAAGGACCGACGTGACCTCTCCCGACTGACCATTTTTTACAAAATTGTGTATGGCTTGGTAGCCATTTCGCCGCCATCATATCTTGAGAGGCCTATGAGGATGACTCGTCATATGCTCCCACTCTCATTCAGACAAGTCCATACATCAGCCAACTACTTTAAATATTCCTTCTTCCCTTACACCGTAGTTCTTTGGAACAGCCTACCTGCCTCAGTTGTACAGCAGGCAGACCTAGAGGGGTTTAAGCATTGCCTTAGCCCCACTCTACTCCCCAGTTGTCCCTGAATGCACAAAACAGTGTTTTTAACAACTTTTAACCTATAAATATGTTTCTTCTTGTTAAACACTATCACACTTTTATCTTCACCTCACTTTCATGCTTTGAAGTCTCCCTTTCAATGCTTTTAAACCTTTTATTCTTGCACTGACACGCGCACCTGCCAATAATACCCGCAAGGGGAGTTCCGGCAGTATTGAAAGATAGATAGATAGGATTCAAAACACAAGAATAATGACTATTTAATAACAGTATTTTTTTTACATCCGCGTCCAGCGTTTTAGAAGCACAACAATTTCAAAGACCCAAAATTTTAGAATATGTGCATCCGCAGCGAGTTGGTCTGAAATCGCATTTTTATTATTGCACGTTCATTACAGGGTAAAATGTTTGTTAACACAGTGTGCCTTCAAATATTCCACCACTCGTATTAATTGATTTATAAATTGCTTTGGACCAATGAAATTGGTTGTTAGTAAACTGTGAAGGGGTAAGCGGTGTACAGTAGGAGTAAATATTAACGACTGAAAAGCACATTGTTTGTGACGTCAGGTAAAATGCATCTGCAAAAATGGGTCCTAAGCGAAAACATAACAGCGAAAGCCAGCAGACTTTGTTCAGGCTTTTTTCAAAGCAATGCATGTTCTAGCGCATCTATATCAACAACCACCGTTACCAGTGAAGCTGGCTTGCCTTTAACATGAATCCAAGAGTATATACTGCAAATTGTGCACGGTGCTAAAACACAGGTGATTTTATTAGCTCGGCTGTTTTCGAAGAAAAACCGGAGGTATTGTCATACCCCTCTCGTCTGCCGCGTCGTCATCGTACGAAAAACTTTAACACTGGCCATAACTTTTGCATTATTGAAGATAGCAACTTGATATTTGGCATGCATGTGTATCTCATGGAGCTGCACATTTTGAGTGGTGAAAGGTCAAGGTCAAGGTCATCATTCAAGGTCAAAGGTCATTTTTTTAATTTTTTTAATTTTAATTTTTTGGTTTTTCATGTGTATCTCATCGACCTGCACATTTTGAGTGGTGAAAATGTCAAGGTCAATGATGACCTTTAAGGTCAAAGGTAAAAAAAATCAAATCCAAGCACCCACAGCCGAGCATTGGCATCCGCTCGACGGTGCTCTTGTTAATTTAAGAAATTGAATAAAAAGAATAACAACCAATTTTTGGCTAAATTAATAGATTATAGTTTATAATACTTGGGAATCGCACTTTCAGTTTGTTTTTTGTTCAGTAAGGAGTCGCATATGTTAATTTGTAAAAAAAAACACTGAATAATTGAGTATTTTTTTTATACAAATCTGTCTATACCCTGATGAACTACAAAACTTGTTAATTCTTTGACAGTTTATTGACTTGCATTCGAGCAACTTATCATATCAATTTGCATAGCTTAAGTGACTTTGAACATTAAATGATTACTACTGCGATTTGTTTTCCTTCTTCTTCTCCGGTACAGCACTCCTTCTAGTTAGAAGATAATCAAGATTGTGTGCCGGACTAGGCAAGGCAAGGAGTCTTGGGACCTGGGTAGAACCAGAACTTGGTGTCTTTGGGGGAGATCTCAAGAACACTCCCACAGTGGGGATCTAGCTGTGACCTCCGGATCACTAGGCAGACACCATATCTACTACACCACGCCTTTAAAGGTTACTTTCTGAAGTACCACCAACCAAACTCACATTCTTCTGGGAACAGGGATTGAACCCTGGTTGTCGAAGTGTGTGACCACCATGCTCAGTCTGATTTTACATATATATGGATGACGTAAAAAGGTCATGCATGCGCTTTTTTGTAGTTAGGCTAGGTTTGGTTAACTTGTGACCACGCTGTCTGGTGTCCTGTGTTGTGTGCTGTCAACTTTTAACTCATTACCACACTATTATGAAATATTTATGAAACTTGGTCAGAATGTTTATCTTGACAATATATATCTATAAAAACTATGTCGTCAGGGCAAGTCTTGAATAGTTTGTCTCCCTTCAACTCAGGTGAGGGCTTCAGGACCATCATGATCCTGTTGTTTATTATTGTTATATTTTTAGTGATCTTGAAAAGACGGGAAACATGCTGGTTAGCCCTTCACCTGTGACCGCCAACAGCATGTACTTGAGCAATGACCCGGCCATTGACAAAACTCCAGTATATCAGCAGATTCTGCAGGCATACAAGTGGTCAAATAAGGTAAACTTACAATGTATGTGGGTCCAGAAATAACTGTTTGTTTATCAAAGTAATCAGAAGTTAATTAAAGTGATCAGAAATGTTGATATTAATTGCTATTCTCTATGTATAGATTTATAGATAAATAAGAGCTGTATCCTTATATCCACTAATGAATGCTTAATAATGACTATATAACGAATATATCATGATGACTGTTGAACTAGTTGACTGTTTATTGGGATACTGTAATACTCCAAAGTCATGTGTTTGTTCTTTCATAGTAGTTGACTGGCAGATTTCAGGATTATTTATTTGCTGCTCACCTGAGTACAACTTGCTCATGGTGAGTTTTTGTGATGTCCTTTTGTCTGTGGTTCTTCGTCCGTCTTGCGTTGTCAATATTTGCCTTGTGAACACTAGGGGCCTAATTTATTACCCAATCTTCATGAAACTTGGTCAGAACATTTGTCCCAATTATATTTTGACAAGGTCATTAAGTCCAATCAAAGGAAAAGCTTGAAAACACTCTGTAAAGGCCACATTATCTTCATCAAGTTTGGTAAGAATATTAGTCCCAATTATATCTTGGCCAAGTTGGAAACTGGGTCATGTGGCATCAAAAGCCAGGTTACTGGATCAAATTAAAGCTTGTAAACACTCTAGAGACCACATTTATTGCCCATTCATCCAGAAAATTTGTGAGATTTGTAAGAATGATTTCTCAGATAAGTTCGAAGCTGGGTCATGTGGGGTCAAAAACTAGATCACCAGGGTTCCCACTATCAATTGCTATTGTCGCCCATGTCGATAAATTAAAAAAATTGGCAACAAATGGTGATGATCACTAGATCAAATTAAAGAAAAAAGTTTGTGAAAACTCTAGAAGACACATTTGTTTGAGCCTTTATGAAACTTGCTTCAATAATTGTTCTAATGATAACTCCGATGAGTGACATATGGTTCCTGTCCATTGAAAAACATTTTGGCTCAAGGCAGGGAAGTTTTCTTTATCTTTAGCTAAAGTTAAACCATTTGAACTCCCTACATTTTTGGCAACTCATTGTGAAACTTGCCTGCTTAGAACATTAAAAAAAAGGATACAAATCTGGTCTATGTTCCAAAATGATTGTTTTTTGTTTTAAAAAAAAATTCTGCCTTGTGTTGGGGCAGTTTTCCTTGTAAGTCTATTGCAGAAACCTTGTGAACACTACCTGCACAGAACAGTTTAACTCCTTGGGTCTCAGGTGAGCGCCTTAGGGCCTTTGGCCCTCATATTTTGCTCACAGTGTCAGTCTTGCAGATTTCAGATTTGTCTGGTTTAGCTGCAAATGTTCTAGAAGCACAGAACAAACTAAAGCGCTCTCAGCCTATCACAATAATGCAAGCCAAACGCCCAAAACGGTTGCCGCCAACAGGACACGCCTTTCCGCAAAAGTGAGAACATTATGTCAATTGTAAATGTGTTATTGTATAGAGATTGGATTGATTTTCATGTATTTGCAATCACCAACAAATGTGCCAATTTATAATACCGGTATTATAATATAAAAAAAAACTATGCACCTTAAAACATTGTTTTAATTGATAAGAGTTTTTAAGTAATAAATTAATAATAATGCGAGTGACAAATAATTGAAAGTATAAAATGCCCTAACTTACTCTTACCTCCCTAAAGACTGTATAACACAGCACAGTGCTAAAGCGTAAAGCTGACCTAGGAAACTTCACAAGTCTTCTGGCAAATACAGAGTAAAAAAATAATAGTTTGATTTAGTTTAATAATTTATATTTAAGGCATTTGAAACTTTTCTGCAGAAGGGGCCTCTTTTATTTCAGTGTTGTAGAACAGACACTTAATCGCTTAAGAAAGTTGCCAGAAATTTCTGACATCAAAACAACACACCCACTAGGCAGCCATGCAGTCCTGCAGGTAGGTAGTTGTTAAGTTCAAACAGATAAATGTAAATAACATAAGAAATTGGTGTTGTCTTTTTCCACAGCTTAAAATGTTTATGTTGTTTAACTATTTAAGTTGAAAACTTGATCTCATCTTAAAAAAAAGTTTTTTTCCTCACTTCTGTGGGAACAGTACCGTACCCAAATAAGGAATTGTATCACATAAAGCAAAAGATACCTGAAAGAGCTAGAAATAACATTTTTATTGGGTATTTCACTAGCAAGCAACAACTAAATACTTCTGATATTCTAATAACACTTTTCATACCCGGTAAGGTCATAATAAACTGTCACTGACATAGTCCTATAACTGTGACCCGCCTTTTAGCAGAATTATCCAAAGTTTGTACTCAGAAAAGTCATGTTAAGATGTGTGTGCAAGATAAAATTCATGTTAAGGTTTATGGACCTAGGTCAGTGGCCTGAAGACCTTGACATCATGAATGTTTGTGAAGTTATTTGTTAATACATGTACATGTATCTTAAATACAGTGATATATTTTGTAGCAGATCTGGAGAAATGCAGTTGTTGCACACAAACTTTAACATGCATTTGATGGGGTCTAAGTAATTGGTCTCAGTCAGTGAGCTCACAATTAAATCTTAAAGATGTGCGAAAGTTCAATGGGGAACCTGCAACTCTCTGCATTGTTGTCGTTTGTTGCACACAAACTTTTACCTGAGTTCAAAACGTGGCATAATTGTGGGCCTTCGTAGGCGATAAAAGACCCAAATGTGTGTGAAATGTTGATTAAATATCTTGAGTAGATGTTGAGCTGTGTGCATAGAACTTTTATTTATTTTCAGTTGCTGTTATCTTCTTCACCA
This sequence comes from Dreissena rostriformis, assembly GCA_007657795.1. NCBI lineage: Eukaryota > Metazoa > Mollusca > Bivalvia > Myida > Dreissenidae > Dreissena > Dreissena rostriformis. The sequence goes on along the minus strand of VMBQ01000109.1, from coordinate 62,238 downwards.
TTTTAATTGTTTCAGATTACCCTGGGCAGCGTGTTAAAGGCCCAGGTTGCTCTACGGGGACTGATGATAGAGTGGGTAAATGTGAGAGGGTACACGGAGGAGAACCCAGACGACTCCAAGGTTAGCTTTGATAAATTCTTCAACAAAGCTGAAGGGGGTTAAACGAATGCACTTTGTCACTCTGTCGGTTCTTGCTCCATATCTTGTTTAAAGATTTTCCTTGAAATTAGGCTGAAATTTTAAGTGTAAAGTGATTCTTCCAAAGCATAAGTCAGTCACGCCGACTCAAGGTCAAAATCAAACTTGAAGGTCAAACTTTCAAACCGCCATGTTTTGTCTGTTCCATATCACCTAAGCCTTTTGAAAGATTTTAATTGTCTCAAATGTTTAGGTCATGGAGATGATGTGCAGAAGACACGGGCCTTTCACAAAATCTCAAAGTCAAGGTCATGTTTGAAAGTCTGAGCCTTCTTTTTTGTTTCCGATTTTTGTGTCTGCTCCTTCTTCCATGGATAGCCTTTGAAGGATTTTCACAAATCTTGGCTCAAATGTTTGCTTTAATGAGACAATGTGCATAAGGCATAAGTCAGTCATGCCAAGAAGAGGTTAAGATCAAAATTGAAGGTAAAATGTATAATCCTATAAGTTTATGTCCATTCAATATCTCATGTGCTCTTTCGAGGAGTATCATTAAACTCTACTCAATAGTTAATCACAGATGGCATGAGGCAGACACACTTATACAAGGTTAAGGTCACACTTGAAGGTCATAAGGGTCACTGTGGAGGATAAAGCTGTTGGTCTTGTTTTTATGCCCCCGGTAGGGTGGCATATAGCAGTTGAACTGTCAGTCCGTCCGTCAGTCTGTGTGTCCGTCCGAAAACTTTAACATTGCATTGGTCATAACTTTTGCAATATTGAAGATAGCAACTTGATATTTGGCATGCATGTGTATCTCATGAAGCTGCACATTTTGAGTGGTGAAAGGTCAAGGTCATCTTTCAAGGTCAAAGGTCCAAAAAAAATAATGTAAAAAGCATGTGTATCTCATAGAGCTGCACATTTTGAGTGGTGAAAGGTCAAGGTCATCCTTCAAGGTCAAAGTTTTTTTTTTTTTTTAAATCAAAGCGGCGCAGTAGGGGCATTGTGTTTCTGACAAACACTTCTCTTGTCTTATTTATGTACTGGTACATGTATTTCATAACCTCAGTTGTGTATCTAAATGAAAGGCTTAATGATTTCAAAATAACTGAAGGAACCCCTTTGAAAAAAACGTTTAAATCATGATACTTAACAAATTATTGTGTCAAAATAAGAAATTTTGAACAAACTGATTTCTGAAATATTTGGTTATAGTCTAATTGAAAATTGTTAATGATTAATCATAATTTATTTGGAATTTAAGTTTAAGTTACAGTTTTTATCATGCAAATATGTTTATTTCAGCTTGAATTATGGGCAAAATCCAGATATGAAGTGTTCCAAAAGGTAACTTTGAACTATGTTATCATAGTGTATACTTTCTTTTATGACAAAATTAAGTATATCATTTGCCAAAATAATGTCTTACTGTCCTTAATGCAATTACAAACTCCTAAATTATTAAAAGTCCATTTCTATTATACTTTCAGCCTATATTTAATGTTCCATGACCCTGTTATATACTGTATTTTAGGTGACAGAAAGCTGTACTGCCGCCTCTCTGTACTTCTACACCCCTCATAATGCAGAGTTTGCTATCAATTTATTCATGGTAATTGTTTGTTTGCAAGTTTGATTTTAACCCAAATGTATATGCATTGATTCCTAAAGTAGCATTTCAATAGCATGGAACATTGCTTAAATGTTAAATGCATGCTTTTTAATCAGTCACGTATATAATGTTATGTTAAGTAATTATTCTGCAAATAAGCTTATGTCATTTTTCGTTTTACATTGTTATAGTTTACCACCTAAGTCCCTTAATTGCATACCATTGTTGTGTATGCTTTCAGATATAAAGTTCATGAAATGGCTACATGCCATTTGCCGTGCTTATACACATGTCCCATGAAATAAATCAATGCATCATAGTGTTGTCTTACAAATAAAAAATTAACTTATATGTATCAGAGTTTATGTGTGTACCGGTACATAGGAAAAATTTGGTTATTTAAATCTAGCATATTTTGTGTTTAAAATTTTAAATTCAAAAGGTTGATAAAGTAAGTTGTGCAAGTATATATATATGCACTTTAATTTATAAAACAAATAATTAGCTATTACGATATTTTAAAACTCGGCTATCCATCAAATTGTAATAATGTTTCCTAAATTAGGTTTAATCTAAATTGTTATATATTTGTTTCAGAAATGGTTTACTCAATACCGCACATTGTTTTCGGCCCGATGTTCGAAATGTTGCAACCATTACCTGAACGGTCTTCCACCAACTTGGCGAGACCTGGCCACATATGAACCTTACCATGATGCATGCAGACAGTGAACAAACCTTGTGCCAACATTTGCATTGTGTAGATGAATTAAAGTGCATAGCGAGTCAAGACGTCAGTTCAACATTATGCTGGCTACTGCGCCACTACCACAGAAAGAGACATATGAATTGGTGCTCATAGTGTCACGACAAACATGTGCTAGTATTAATGAAATGGTTTATTGAACTAAACCAGAAGGTCACAAATCTGAACAGAGTGACATTGCCTTGTTGTTTATTGAATGACAGAAGTAATGTTGAATGTTTGAATATGCGTAGTGAATACTTAATTCACTATTTTAAATGGACAAGTTCTGTCATAATATGGTAGATAGAGCACAAAGACATTTGGGACTGGAACTTTGTCATCAGACATATTTTGGGAGCTTGATTACTTATTTGTGGTTAAAACATAAGTAAATGTTAGTAAGCTTTTAAATCAGACAATAAGACAATAGGTCTGAAAATGTATGGCATGTATGCAGTAAGCTTTTACATTTTGTGTTTTTTAATTATAAAACTCAGTTTAGAACTTGATCGGGAAAAAAGATGACCCTTCAACACAACAATTCTGCATTTGTTTTGTTTTTAATTTTGTTCTCTAAAGACCGTTTTGACCTTTGACCTTTTCGACTTCGAATGACGCTGTGTACGAATCGTTATCTCCAACAGTCGACTTTTCAAGCATTTTCTGTTTCTTTTATTATACTAAGGTATTTTGTGTAATTTTCATATTTTTATATGTTTAAAAAAGTCGAATTTGTAACAAAAATGTATGACAACAGACATTAAATAAATAAATGCAGATGTTATGACATAGTTTCAAATTCGGACACCCACAAGTTCGGATAAAATAATATATTAATGGCATTTTTACGTTTTCTTTTTGTTTTAGAGTGTTAATCGTGTTAATGAAAAATAATCCGATAAATTTGGAAATATTTGTATGCATGCTTTTGAATAATGATAAACCACATTAAGCCTACAAATAACAGCTGAGAGTAAGAACATAGGCATTGCTAATAATTATCAGCCACCTGGGGCTATAATTATTTCTCACTTTATTCAGCTGGCATGCACTGTTCATGAATGATTCATCATATTTAAATTACCAATAAATTAAGCTTGTATCCTGAGGATGCATACTGTGTCTACAATATAAAAAAAATAACGATTCTTGTAATGTGCTGTTCCGCTTCTATGTCTGCCATCATGCATAAAATGGCACAAACATAAAACAAGCTGACTTTTGAACCACATCTTGCGAAAAATTAGTCTCAGACCACATGCACCTGCCTAGCTCCGGATAAGCTTTGGCAGTTTCACTGGTCAGGAGCTACGCTGTCTGCTATAAAGTCATGGAAGGTAGCTCCATACCAGACTACAAATGGGAAGGCTGGTCTGGTGCTACACTGGCTGCATATGGCATAGGACACATTTGTACATGACGGAGGTCATATATGATTTACTTGGGCTTTGAACTGATAATAAAAAGGGCAAAATATCAAGTTCAGAAAATGTCCTGTGTATGATGGTAGTACTTAATCTTAAACAAATGCTGCATAACACATCAATCTCAGCAGTGTGTGTAGAGCTGAAGCTGACTGAGATGTTGTCAAGAAATAATTTATTGTCTTGGGAGACAAGTTAATTTGTCCCATTATTCTGCTACTGAAAATTCTTATGGATGTACTTTTTTTTTTTTTTTTTAAGATTACTAACTTTTGAAAACATTACTTACTAACAATTTATACGGTACATATTTTAATAAATTGCTGAACTATTATAGTCAAATCACGGCGGTCAGTTAACCACCTAACACTCTTCCTGTGTTAGCTGGTTTAGCAGTACTTAGTACACACACTTATGCCAATAAGTGACAACTGCCCTACTTGAATCCTTCACCTCTGATTTAAGTATGGCATGTGTCTGAAATACTGTTGAAGACCGCAAAAAACTTTACAAAACAAACAAGCAGTGAAACATGTATTGACATGATGTCTGCATTGAGATTTCAATATACAGAATTTGGACGAAATTTGCTTTAACAATGGTTTTGTTGACTATCTTCTTAACTGAAAACCTGTTGACATCAAATTCCTGAAATAATGAATATTCATTATTGCCTTCCACATCATTTGAAATAAAAGTTTTGTAAAGTTCTAAAATGCAACAATGTATTTAGTGAGGATGCTTACACGGTCAGGACACAGGGTTCTGGTGACACTGCAGAGAAACAGTAGTAACCTCAGCCAGCTTATGAAATGTCCAGCTGTAACTGAACCACTCAACTTTCTGGCTGGGAGACGAGTTGACCTTGACACCTCACGGGACCGGTTCCAGGTCCAGTATCCAGCAACTGGTAGGTCATGAGTTACATGTACGTTTCGTATGAATGTCGTATTTGTATGTGTGCAAATGGCAAACAAATGTGCACTTTTTAATTCTGACTGAACAGTAGCATGATTGTTGCTTCCATTTCATTTTTAAAGTTAGACATATTTAAATAACAAAGCATGCACCATGAAATAAATTGTTAATTGTAAAACCAATAAATTCACATACATTAGTTTGCCCAATAGGCACTAAAGTGAAAACTATCTTAACTTTCTGTTTTAAAGATTGATGATTTTATAATAAATACAATTCATAATTGTTCTGATGTTGATAATTTAAAGTGCCAGTTGAAGTTTATAGTTTCAAAATGAAGCGTTTCAAAATGAAGATTTTAAAAAGTGGAGTAGGATGTAAAGTTTAATAATTAATTTTGCTTTGCAGGTTTTGTAATAAACATTGACTGACTGTAAAAAGTTCAGGAAGCATAATTATGATTATCTGTTTGCAGGTGAGGTTTTGTGCTCCATGCAGTTAGCCAGCAAGATTGATGTGGACCGAGCTGTCACTGCTGCCAAGGAGGCACAGGTGGGATGGGCAAAAATGTCGGGATTCCAACGAGGGCAGGTGCTCAAACGTGCAGCCAACATCGTTCGGGTATAATCTACTTGTAGGAACAAGATTGAATGATTGATATTTGTTCTGTATGAAAGCAAGCAAGTTTAAATTGAAAGTCAGGGATTACAACAATGATAGTATTGGCCCATAAACAAATAGCTGATTTACGTAATGAAAAAATCTGCCATTAGAATTTACCCAAGCTTGTTGTGTGTATTTTACTTTTGAGCAATACAGTACTGGATAATGTTTACAGCATAGTGTGAGTATTGATAATGTTTATAAACATCCATGATCCATTCAGTTTTAACTAATCAACTTAATTTAAGCAATAAACCAGTTGCTAAATTATCGATTGCTTAGCCCACTTACCGGGGTATATGCTTTAGATATATTTTCAATCCATTAATACAAAACTCTTGGTCATACAGAATGGGAGTTTTAAAGTGGCATCTGATTGGCTAATAACATTTGACATTTGGCAATTGATACATTATCATATGAGCCTTGTTCTGGGAAAACGGAGCTTAATGCATGTGCGTAAAGTGTCATCCCAGATTAGCCTTTGCAATATCCGCATAGGCTAATCAGAGATGACACTTTCCGCTTGTATGGTATTTTTCGTTTAATGGAAGTCTCTTCTTAGGGAAAATTGAGTTAAGGCGGAAAGTGTCTTGCCTGAATAGCCTGTTGCGGACTGCACAGGCTAATCTTGGATGGCACTTTATGCACATGCTTTAAGCCCATTTTCCCAAGAATGCTGCTCATATATTTAATGTTTCCATGGCTATTGTAGAGCCGTCTGGAGGAGATAGCTAGACTGGAGACACTGGACAATGGCAAGCCAATATGGGAGGCCCGACTGGACATACAGGGCTGTGCAGACACCATAGAGTACTACGGGGGACTGGCTGCCACTGTAACTGGTAACAGAATGTGAGCTGGGGCGATCAGAATTTGTTGGAGAAAGGGAGTTCGAACATTTGATATACAAGATTGATGATGTAAAATATAAGTGCATCAGGGTGTTATAATGTCTTAATTGGTTTTTGCTTTACTTGACCGACATACTATAATTATATTGTCAAGAAATAATCCATTTATTTGCCTAACAGTAATGCCCATAGCTAATTGGTTAATAATGTCTAAGCTATATTCAACTGTCAAAATATTGATCTGCTTGAGAGCTTTTATTTTTTGACATTGTAGGGGAGTACCTGCCCCTCTCTGATGGGTGCTTTGCCTACACTATACGTGAAGCTCTAGGAGTTGTTGGAGGTATCGGGGCCTGGAACTACCCCTTCCAGATGGCCTCCTGGAAGTCTGCCCCCGCTCTTGCCTGTGGAAATGCCTTCGTGTTCAAACCTTCTGAGCTAACACCCCTGACAGCAGTGGTACTGGGAGAGGTGTATAAGGAGGCAGGACTCCCAGATGGCTGCTATAATATTGTACAGGCAAGAATAAGTTTCTTTTTGAAGCCCCTGAAGGTGGGTATATAGTAGTCGTACGTCTGTGGTAGGTCGGATGGATTGGAGGGGTTTTCAATTTGGTGTCTGCTTTCTAAGTTTAATCCAAGACAATGTGTCACAGAGAACTCCCATTGTCCTTAGGTGAGAGGTCAAGGTCACAATTCAAGGTCAAAGGTAATAAACTGTACAGTAGACTGCCAATACTGGACGGTCTAGGGACCGGCCTTGATTGTCCGGTTTTCAGAGAGTTCCGGTTTACCAAGAGTAGGCATATTGCCGAAGTATACATTGTATGCATTGTGTACAAAATCATATAAGAATACAAGAAACCATATACATTTGCTTGTACCATGAAGTTTTATTTGTTACAAAAGAATGTTGTGGACACACGATTTATTATTCAAAACATAACACATTTCACAAAACATAGACACACAAAAAAAAACAACAGCATCATATTTTCAATCTTCTCCTCTTACGTAAGCTCTACGCGTCTGCGTTTAACTGGAGGCTGCAACATTTTAGATTTGAGAAGACTTGTAGATTTTAGATTATTAATACTGAAGATGCGTTTGAAATAACGAAAAGGCAATGAAAGAATTTGCAGACAGGTGGATGGATATTTAACGGTCATATTTCTCACAGTTTTATCTGACAAACAAACAAACAACCATTTAAGCGTTAAAAACATGGCTTTAAGATCTTTTAAACTACCCAAATCACAAGAAAGTGATCGTCGCAACGGAATTGATTAATTTTTAATTAAATTGTTTATCATAAGCTTAATAAAACGATCGCTTCAATCACTTTTTGGTGTTACCGCACATCTATAATCGACATTCACAGTTTGTTTTACATTATTTAATCAGACTTCAATAGCGCGGTAATGACTTGACACCTTTATGGTATGTTAAATCCGATTATCGATAATTGCGCGAGCAGAATGTGTGACACCGTGCGCGCCTTGCTGACTAGATATTGTAATTTTCATGCCTCGGGCATCTTGAGAATTTGGACCGTCCGGTGTACTCAATGTATTTTACGTGGAAAATGACAAAATTCAAGGAGATATCCGTCCGGTTTCCGGTTTTGAGAGAGTACGGTTTATTCAACATTTTTTAACAAAGAAATAGAAGGGGAAAATATGCGACTGACACGACTGTTCGGAATCGGGAGATTTCCGGTATTCGGAGAGTCCAGTATTGGCAGAGTTTACTGTATTACATTCCGCTCTGTACCTTTAACAAGCATGGAAGGATTAGAATATAAGGTAAGATTTTTTATTCCTCATTATCAGAGGATATGTCCCATAAAATGACCTTGGTCAAAGGTCAAGGTCACATTTTATGTCAAAATTAACCAATTTTTAGCTCGGCTGTTTTCGAAGAAACCCGAGGTATTGTCATAGCCCTCTTGTCTTCCACGTCGTGGTCGTCCAAAAACTTAAACATTGGCCATAACTTTTGCAATATTGAAGATAGCAATTTGATATTTGGCATGCATGTGTATCTCATGGCGCTGCACATTTTGAGTGGTCAAAGGTCAAGGTCAATCTTCAAGGTCAAAGGTCATTTTTTTTTTATTTTTTTTTTTTCATGTGTATCCCATCAACCTGCACATTTTGAGTGGTGAAAAGGTCAAAGTCAATGATGACCTTCAAGGTCAAAGGTTAAAAAAACAAAATCCAAGCACCCACAGCCGAGTGTTGGCATCCGCTATGCGGTGCTCTTGTTATTTCTGCAGTCTGCATTGTTGCTTTAACATGCGTGGAACGATTTTAAAATAATTTGGTATAATTATTGCTCATTACCAGACCATGTGTCACATACAACTCTTTGAAAGGTCACAATTTAGGGTCAAAGCTCATAAAAGTTTCTGCTCTGTTACTTCTAAGTTCCTTGGAGGATTTTAATACAACTTCAGATTATCATTACCCATGACCAATAAACAATGTGTTGTTGATGTCCTGGAAGATGTTAATATACCTTTGGATTATTAATTCCCATTACTAGATAATGTGACGCTAAGAATTGTTATCTCTCCTCAATTAAATGTGAAAGTCACAAATCATGGACAAAGGTAAATAACATTAATTTCTGTTTTGGGACATATAATGCCTAACACGAATCTATTATTATTTCTAATTATTTTCCCCATGATGTGTCTTGTGCAAGTCATGTTTTTAGGTGAAAGGTCAAAGTGTACATTTAAGGTCAGAGGTCATGAATTTAACTACTACAATCTTTTAAAGATGAACTTTTTTACACCGTTGTATACTGTTTATTCTTAGGGTTATTAATGTAGTGTCCCGTCCCCTAATTGTTTTTTCTTATTTGAAATATGTGGCGTGTTCTGAGAAAACTGGGCAAAATGCTTGTGCGTACAGTGCGCACAGGCTAATCCGGGACGACATCTTCCGCCTAAACTGGATTTTCGTTAAGAAGAGACATCATTTTAACGAAAAATTCCATAAAAGCAGAAATTGTCGTCCTTGATTAGCCTGTGCGGACTGCACAGGCTAATCTGGGATGACACTTTACGCACAAGCATTTTGCCCAGTTTTCTCAGAACACGCCACATATTACATGCTTTTTCTTGTATGGTAGTAAGTATACATGGAAAAGTTGAAAAAAACAGAGGCTAACTGCTTTCATACTAAAAGTGAAAATGTAACCCCAAGAACAAAAAAGTCAAACAAATTATAAATCTGTGCATGAGTTTGGACGAAACTGTGTTATTATTATCTAGGTGGAATTGGTCATAGTAAAAATAATTAAGAATTGTATTCAATTGTTTGATGTATTGCACCCTGTGTGTTGATCAGGGTGGTGGTGCAGTTGGCCAGTTGTTATGCAACCATGAACTAGTGGACAAGATCAGCTTCACAGGAAGTGTCCCAGTAGGGTCAAAGATCATGGAGACCTGTGCAAAGGTAGTCATAGTTTATTCTCCAATAGAGCAAAGAATAATCAAAATAAAAAACAATTGGCATTTACTGTTACTGACTGTGCGTTGATGATTGTTGTTGTTGTTCAGGAATGTTGTGTTATATTGTATTATAATCTCTTGATGATATCTGTTATTTCTGTACCCCTCTTTCCCCAAGGGCGTGAAGCATGTTACCCTGGAGCTGGGAGGAAAGTCTCCCCTGATCATATTTGAGGACTGTCACCTTGACAACGCAGTGTCAGGGGCCATGATGGCCAACTTCCTTACCCAGGGTCAGGTAATGTGGCACAAAACACCAGGGGTTGCAAAACACATGAACACCATATTTCCTCAATAATTTATTTAAACGTGTTATATGGCTTTACGGGTGTTTATATTCATTTAAATCACTTAATTTTGTGATCTATGGCAAATGTTTTTAAAAGTCTTCAATTTTCAGTTCTGATAATTATGTCCTTTTAAAACCATCAAACTTTATTTCATAATTGCAATATTGCTAAGGATGTGTTATATTACTGTGACTAGCTATTACTTTAATGACTTCCATACTGATGTACATTTTATGCAGTTTGGTGTTACTAGAGAATGTTGTATTATATTTTTTAGGTTTGTTCCAATGGAACCAGGGTCTTTGTGCAGAAGAAAATTATGTCAGAATTTTTAGAAAAGCTTGTAAAGCGAACAAAGAAAATGAAAGTTGGTGACCCATTTAATGATCAGACCACTGTTGGGGCAACTATATCTAGACAACAAGCTGACAAAGTTCTCCACTATGTAAAACTTGCCAAACAAGAGGTACGGTATGTATGTATGTGTGGGTAGTGTGAAATCGAAAATCCTGTAAAATTGGATTTTTTTTATTATCCTTGTGCCTAAATACAGGAACGTCACAAATTGTGTAATGTGTTAGTATTCAATATTGAATATTTGTATTTTAAGGGTGCTGAAGTTTTATGCGGAGGTCATGAGGTGACTCCAGAGGAAAGATTTAAAGGCAAATATGCTTTTTTTACGTTTAATAAATGAATTTATACAATAATATGGTATAAATTAAAAATATGTTCATTAAAAAAACAACACCAAAAAGGAAGTGTATTTTCTTTATGTGTTATACACCAAATGAATATAGTCAGTTTTGTTCTTAACAAGAATGTTTACTATTATTATTTGAGGAAGCTATTCAAAGATAGCACATTCTGAAAATTCAGTTTTACCATGGTTTCCGCTTTTTTACTCGTACAGTTTTCATCCAATGTTCTCCAAACTTTCTGCAAATGTTTGTTGAATTTAATAGAGGCCAAGTTCGATAACCAGCAATTTTGCAAGAGGCACTACAATGTTGTTGCCCTTTATTTATGCAAAAAATGTGAAATGTGCCATTTTTGCTCTCTTACTCGTACACTTTACACAGAATCTTCAACAAACTTTTTGACATAAAATGTAGGCCAGCCAAATCACGCCAGACACTTAAGACTTATCTGCCTTTGTTTCTACAAAAAATGCAAAATTCACAGTTTCAGCTCTCTTAACTCATTCACTTTTCACAGAATCTTCACCAAAATGTCCAGATATGGTGTCCATTTTTTACGACAGGCATGTTATTATTTCTGTCCCTTATTGCATTGTGTTGGACCTATTACTGCTTAATCCTACATACTTGTATTAAAAATTAACACCAGATTTCTGTTACCATATGATTTTAACTCTATGAACATACCAAATCCCAGGTGGCCAGTTCCTGTTACCGTGTGTGTTGTCCAGTTGCCATGACAACATGGCGGTAGTGAAGGAGGAGGTATTTGGCTCGCTGATGTCTGTTCTGCAGTTCGACTGTGAGGATGAGGTAGTCGCCAGGGCCAACAATTCGGAGTTTGGTCTGGCAGGAGGGGTGTTCACAAAGTAGGTAATAGGAGGGGTGTTCACAAAGTAGGTAATAGGAGGGGTGTTTACAAAGTAAATAATTAGAGTGGTGTTTACAAAAAGTAGTATAAGGAGAGGTGTTAACAAAGAAAGTTATAGGAGGAGTGTTCACAGAATAAGTCATAGGAGGGATGTTCACAAAGTAAATTTTAGGAGGGTTGTTCGCAATTCAAGTAATAAGAGGCGTGTTCACAAAGTAGGTAATATGAGGATGTTCACAAATGAAGTACATGTAATATGAGTATGTTCACAAAGTCAGTCATAGGAGGTATGTTAACAAATTAAGTAACAGGAGGGGTGTTAACAAAGAATATAATTGATCTGTTCACATAGTAAGTAATTTCAGGGGTGTTATCAAAGTAAGAGGAGTTTTTCACCAATTAATTTTTGTGGGGGGATATTTGAAATCCTGGTTCTGAAGAAAGGGTTTTGTTGTATGGAAATGTCTCCTCATTAAACATGTAGAGATACAATTGATGTTGCCTTTCACATGTAAATAGTTTCCAAAAATATAACGACCTGAAAATTCTACATTTTGTTCATTTTTGTTCAGTGTTTACACCCATTTACTGGATTTTTGCAGCAACCTTCGAAGAGCCCACAGGGTGACATCACATCTGAAGGCAGGCTCCCTGTGTGTGAATAACTACAACATATACCCAGTAGGCGTCCCCTTTGGTGGATACAAGAAGTCGGGCATTGGACGTGAGAATGGGCCGGATGCAATACAGTACTACACACAAGTCAAATCCGTCTATGTGGAAATGAACGATGTTCAAGCGCCATTTTAATAGTTATGTCATATTTATGTGTTAGAGCCCTTGGTGCTCGTGTTTCTATTGTTACCTGTATTCTTCAGTGCAATGCAATTTTATTAAATTTGCTTGACAATCATTTGTTATTTTTAGCTCATCTATTTTTTGAACAAAAAAATGAGCTATTGCCATCACCTGAGCGTCAGCGTCTGCGTCCGGTTAAGTTTTGTGTTTAGGTCCACTTTTCTCATAAAGTATCAAAGCTTTTGCATTCAAACTTGGTACACTTAATCACTATCATGAGAGGACTGGGCAGGCAAAGTTAGATAACTCTGGCTGGCATTTTGACAGAATTATGTGCCCTTTTTATACTTAGAAATTTGGTTAAGTTTTGTGTTTAGGTCCACTTTATTCCTAAAGTATCAAAGCTATTGCTTTCATACTTGCAACACTTACTAACTATCATAAGGGGACTGTGCAGGCAAAGTGATGTAACTCTGACTGGCATTTTGACAGAATTATGGCCCNTATATATATATTTTTGAAAGACTGTCCAACCATCCCACCCAAGAATCCCCCACCCCATTCTTTTTTTTTTCATTTGTGAAAGATAATGTAATAAATGACCACACCCCCACAATTTTGCTAAAATTGCCATAACTTCTGTATTTATGATCAGATTATATTTATGCTTTGACAAATAGATGAGCTGTCTGCACCCGCTAAGCTGTGCTCTTGTTATTAATGCCATAATTTATTAAATGCAGAGTAAAATATTATAATTATGTTAGCCATTTTAGATTTGTTGATGGTTTATTTATCACGATTAGACTTTGTTTTATTTGTTTTGAATACATGTATAAAACTGTTAATAGGTACATTAAACGTATATTGAATATTAAACAGCATTAACCAAAACCAAACCATATCTCGCTCGTTTCTTTTGTATTTTTTGTATCAAATCCACCATCACCATGACTACCAACTACATCATCACTCACCAGTTTCGGTAACGAACATCACCCTGCAACATAACCCAGCAACATAACCCTGCAACATCACCTTGCAACATAACCGATCGATAGCACTCACCGATAGCTTCGTTGTCTTATTTAGATGCTTCAACGTTTCAATGTGATCTTTCTAATGCACTGTAAGTGGATATGAAGCCAAAGACCGTGTTGTTCGTTTAAGGAATATTACACCAAGTGACACAGCTGGTGCCATATCGGTAAAATCTGACACCTGTGGGGTGGGGATGACGGACCCCGTTAGTTGTGATTCGAATAACATGTGTGAATTTCACAATTTTACTCGTTTTTGGCCTCTGCCATTCGAATAAACACGAACTATACAGGTCGCTCGCATAAAGTAACGTTATCGGTTTCAAAATATGATATGTTTAAGCTCGACTATTCAACGAATAGTTTGAGCTATACTTCTCGACCAAATGGCGTTGTCGTCAATGTCGGCTTCCGTATAATGAATGCTCTGGTTAAGGTTGATGCAAAATCTGCAAATCACTTTTCCTACTATTCTATTGAATCTTAATTAAAGTATTCGGGGTCATTGTGGTGAGAGTTCCATAACTGTGACTTGCAATATAGCAGAATTATGCCCCCTTTATGTACTAAAGCATTTGGTTTATGTGGACGTGCAACTTCTCAGTAACCCTGTTTCTACTACAGATATTCAATTAAAACTGCACACATGTGTTTGGGGTTATTGTTTGATATGACTGACCAGAGGTCATTGACCAAGTTCATTAATCTGACTTGTAATTTAGCAGAATTATGTTACCTTTTTGTACTTAATATTTGGTTTAGGTAAACGTGCAAGTAATCCATATCACTGTTTCTACTACAGGTATTCAATTAAACCTTTACACCGGTGTTCGGGGTTATTGGATGAGCTCCCTGTCCAATTTCTTTAACTCCTGCCAGGAATTGAGCAGAACTATGTACATTTCGAACTAAGAATTTTAGTTAAGGTAAACGTGCAACTTTTATTTCACTGTTTCTACTACAGGTATTCAATTAAAACTCCTGACATTTTTTCGGGGTCATTGTATGAAGTCACTGACCATGTTCCATAACTCTGATCTGCAATTAAGCAGAATAATGACCCTATTCATACTCATAAATTTCTGGTAAACGTTTTCGTAAACCATCTCAATATACTAGTATGTACATTTACTACAGATATTGAAATATACGTTTCATATGTGTTTACGATCTTTATGAACATCCTCTTAGCAATACTTATAACTGTGTCCAGCCTTTAAACATTAGAGCTTTGCGTGCAAGTTTAACATTTAGGTTACAGTTTGCCTGCAACAAGCACATGTCTCTATAACTAATTATAAATACAGATATTCAATTTACACATCACATATGGCTTTTGGATCTGCATGCGAGGTTACAGACCAAGACCCATAACTCTGACAAGAAATTTAGCAGAATGATAAACCTCGTGTACTTTTTGCCTCTCCAATTTAGGAAAAACGTTCGTTTCCAACAACTTCCATCTCTTGTGGACCTGCAAATCTGCAATTGGGCTGCGTTAGGAGCCAGTTAGTCAATTTCAAGGTCACTGTTGCTAAACATATATGAATAACTTCAGTTACAATGGAAATATTGTGCTGAAATTGTTTATGTAGGTAGTTTACTGGCTGATCTAAGAAGGGATTGTATTTGGGGCCAGTTGGGTCAAAGTTACTGTAACTTAGAGTAGAAAAAGAGTTTCCGCTCAACAACTTTCGTTTGGATGGATGTATTGTGGTTTAATTGAGCTTATTTGTGGCTTTCGTGCATACCTAGGATGGGATTGCATTGGTCCAGTTGAGTCAATGCCATCGTTAGTATAAACAAATTATTTCCGCCAAAAACATTGGATTTGGATGGAGTATTTCGCTTCAATTTAGTGCTGAGGTAGCTTAGATGCCGAGATTGCTTTCAAAGTTAATTACTTTCCACTAAATTAATTGGCAAGAATTTAAAAATATAGTTTCTGGCATGGTCATTTGTTGTTATATATATATATATTTTTAATTTACGATAGTACTACAACAGATATTCAACATCAAAGATGTCTTTTCGGTCATTCTTATCAGGTAACTGACAGAAAATCTACATCAAACTATCGACGCGGGGGAAAAGTCGAGCGTGCTGTGCTGTCTTGGGGAAGCTCGTGTTTTAGAGTGAATGCTAAGATGTTCTAACATATAAATAAGGCTGATGCACTGTCTACCTGATAATAATAATTACACACCAAAGAGACACCCTCAAGACATTATTTGCTAAGACATTAATGATTTGAATGCTATGACACCGAACAAAACAACAACATTTGAAAGCTTTTAAAATGGATCGTATTTAGAATGTTCTGTATAACACACGTATGTAATTTTCAGTATGTCTTCTACAGTAGACGAATTGGTTGTTCTGTGTTTAATAACGTACCTTCTTCCAGCTATAGTAATATATTTGAAAAGTCGGTGGGTCTTTTCGACACGATGCGATAACAGACACCGAAAAGGGATTTCGTTTTAGATATAAATTGAGGTCCATAATTAGAACTAAAATTATGGCAGTCTATTATCAGTTGCTAGTGGAACACAGACTTATCATTGTTATGTCATAAAGTTGAATTGAGATTGCACTTGAGAAAAGGACCCCATCGACAGTGGACCCGCTCCTAGCCCACACTCGACATGCGTCGTTACAATACCACATGCGCCTGCTGAATAACTCACTGCAGTTCAGAGAGACAAACAGCGGGTTTCGTAATTCCTTGTATTGTTGCAGATGCAAGGCTTCGCCTGCGAAGCATTGTGCATGCACACAACTGTCAATAATTAAACAGTGAATAGACCTCTCGACTTATTCAAATATGGCTCAGACACATTTTCTAGATAACAAAATAGGCCGACCAATACAATGGTATATTTTCAGTATTTTGTTTCGAGCTGTATTTCTTAGTAATAAGACAAACGCTTTTTGTACAAAACGGAGCTCCAAACTAACAAGATTCAAACGCGTATTGTATAAACAACTAAGCCATGTCCGTCAGCATATGGTAAAATGTGGGCCTGCGATAGTAATCAGGGGAATCTGGGGCGTCGAGGGTGGAATAAACCACGTACAGTGGGCACCCACAATGGCGGCGGATCTCACTGGGTATAATATGTTGATTCAGCGCCAGCGATAACGTGCGCACAGCGCCCTAAGCAAATGCACATAATAAATAATGCGAAACAAGTCATGGTGCGCTGTAGTCTGGTTACCATAGTTACCAGAATATCTAGCTGTGTGTGGAATCTCTTGTCGGTCTTCGCTAGAGATATGAATTGGGAACTTAAAGCCATAAATAGAAAAGCCAAATAAAGTGATCTTATCAGCTATCTTATAAATTTGGTAGTCGCACTCGGAATTGAATTGATGTTTAGAATTGTTCGTAGCCGCCTGGTATAGCGTAATCGAGTAGTTATACATTGACAATTTCAATCAAGCACAGATTTTCGTGCTGTTATAGTTGGTGCGTACCGGTATGTAATGATGAAACAAGCTAAATCAAAAGAAGACCCGACTTCCCATCTCGACCAGTTGAAAGAGCATTTTAGCAGGTAAGATGCCGAATTTTTGTTTTCTTATAAAGTTTAAGACAATTCGTGTTAACGTTATTAACGGTAATTATTTTAGTAGTTATCAATTCGGATCAAATTTATTCGGATACTCATGTAAACAACCCGTTAGAAGTGGTTTTGTAGCGATTGCTCGGGGATTGAATATGTTTTAATTAACTATGCGCTAGAAAGCAATTCTAGTCCGACACCGTCGTAAAGCCATAACATGGAAAATTATATCAAACTTTGAGAGCGATTAAAAACATCACTGAGATTAGTGAGAATAACACTGGTAGGGTGACGGAGATTTCGTCTTACTACACTTTCATCATTCTTATTGTGTATAAGAGGGGAGTGGAGGTTTGGTCACACTCATATTATGGTAAAGTAGTATACATGCTATGATAGTGCTCCAACTAGGCCTTAATGGAGGGGTGCAGCACCCTGCCGCCAAAGGTCCCACCCTGCCCCTTTGACCCCCACCAAGCCCTTTTTTTTATCTCCATCACATGAGTTTACAGGTTATTTTATTTCAAGTTTCAATTAATGAATTCTGTGTTCACAGTGAAACTAGTTTATAAAAGATGCATTGTTTTAAATGAAAATACATTTAATAAGAAATATGCACATATATTTAACATATATTAAACATGCTATAACGAAAATATGCTTCAGAGATAATATGACAGTCCTCATAAATCCTCATAAGTACACTATCAACGAATAAGCACCCTTCCCCTTTCAAATCCTAGCTGGAGCACTGTATGAACATTTAATAGCACCATTTGAATGATGAATGTTATAGTAATGTTGAATAAATATAACTGATGTCAGTTTCTAATTACTTACAAAATTATCAATGTATTCTTTAAAACAGCGACCAACATGGATTTCAAATATAGGGTATTTGACAGATACCGGTAATTTCAAACTTGATCCTTCGCTCACCTTGATTTCCAGTCAGTTTCTTAATATAAATGAGTTTTAATGTGTTTCCTTCATCATCCAGTTTGTCCATTTTCCATTGATATTCTCCAATAGCGAATCACGTGACAACAGGTGCCATTTCATTACAGAGGTCGTTTTAAAACAAACTTTAAATGTCAATATTGTTTATTTAACATTCTTAAAATATCAAAAACATAACTATATTGGTATGGAATCACAGAACTTGTAAATACATTTACAATTATGAGAACAAAAATAAACAAACAATTTGCGGACCCTTTTATGAGAAAACCCGGTATAGTGCACCTGCTTATATTGTTATCTCGGATTGCCTGTGCAAACTTAAGTCCACATAGGCTAGTGGGCCATATTTAAATTAGAGATCCTTGAAACAGAACATACCATGAAAAGTTGATGTTCCGATTCAGCTTGTGTGGGCTGCATAGACTAATCTGAGATAACAATTTATGCAGATACACTATAGTCACGAAGCAATTATTTACTGATGAATCCAAAATCAGGAACAACTAAAAGTTAGAGGAAAACAGCCCGCTCCAATTGGATAGGCTATTTATTGCTTTCTCACATGTCTGTTTACTTTGGTTTGTTAAAGAGGTCATCAAATAAACTGCATCAAGTTTATTTTATCATCAAAGGGTTTTGTATTGAAATATATAACAGTAGATCCATATTTTGCATCTTTCTACTATCATGAAGCAAAATGTTCAAAACAGACACTGGTCTTGTATATTTAACCTTTAAATTGTTAATATTTGTATTTTTATGCTCCCCATAGGCCATATATATATATATATGGCCATTATGGGGGAGCATATAGTCGCCGCTTCGTCTCTCGCTGTGTGTGTGGTTGTGTCCGTCCGGATATTTGTCTGGGCTATTTCTCAGCAACTAATGACCGGAATTCAATGAAACTTTATGGGAAGCTTCACTACCAATGGGAGATGTGCATATTATCAGCCGGTTCTGGTCGGATGATTTTTCACAGAGTTATGGCCCTTTGAAATTTTTTCATTAACTGTACATATAGTGCAATTTTTCTTGTCCGGGCTATTTCGCAGCAACTAATGACCGGAATTCAATGAAACTTTATGGGAAGCTTCACTACCAA
>VMBQ01000109.1:0-40847 GCA_007657795.1 Dreissena rostriformis | reverse complement strand
AAATTATAGTAAATGGAAATTTTTGGTGGGTGTGGCCTATGTTGGCGGGGCGCCCCAGGGTTGGGAATGGGGCCATGCATGGTTGAGATTGACCGTATTGTCATAAGAGAGGTCTTGTATCAATTTGAAGTGAATCGGTGTAGAAATAAAGAAGTAAATGTAAAATAACCTAAAAAAATGAGTGATAATTTCTGACGCGGCCCCACCCCAACCCCTATAACTTTTGACCCAGGGGTCAGATCAAAATTCCAAATAGTGCAGGGTCGCACATATGCTCATAGCTACCATGTGTGTAAGTTTCAAGGTTCTAGTGCTAATAGTGTAGGAGGAGATATTGGCCAGGACGGACAGACGGACGGCGGAGATCACCACAATATCCCCACCTTTTTTTCAAAAAGTGTGGGGATAATTACAGTATGTGTAATTGTTATTCCCTGCTAAAGGCAGAGGGATAAAGAATTGTTCTTGTCTGTCCGTCCCTCATTCCGTCCATCTGTCACACAATTTTGTATGATGTAATTTTTCAGGGCTATATCTCAGATTCCATACATGACTTAAACATGAAACTTTATGAGTGTATTGGTATTAATGAGGAGAAGTTCCATGCCTAAGAACCATAACCCTTCACTTGCTTAAATAAGAGTTATTGCCCTTTGTTGTTTTTGTATGATGTAACTTCAGTGCTTTATCTCAGATACCATGCTAGATTTCAACATGCAACTTCATGGGTGTATAGATATCAATGAGGAAAATTTCCATGCTACAGAAACATAACCCTACACTTTCTTAAGTAGGTTAGTTATTTCCCTTTGTTGTTTATCAATGAGGAGAATCGCAATGCATTCAAACAATAACCCTTCTCTAAATTATTTCTTAAGGATTACTAGTATACCATATATCAAGGGATTTGCACCTATCCAAAAACACAATTTATTTGGCGGGGGATATCAATAGAACAAATTTGCTTGTTGGATTAGCATTGCAGTTCAGTGTATATCATATCTATTTCAGGTATTTGATCGCTCTTCGACCATGGTCTTTCACTGCTAGTTTTACACCAGTTGCCCTTGGAAGTGTTTTGGCATTTAAAGCATTTGGAAGTTTCTCCATTATCATTTTCCTGATAACATTATTGACTGCGCTTTCTGTGCATGCAGCTGGTAACTTGGTCAACACTTATGTGGATTACCAGAGAGGTATAGACAACACATCCAGTGATGACAGAACGCTAGTTGACAAGATACTGAATCCAGAAGAAATCCAATGGCTGGGAATGGTGTTATACTCAGTCGGAATCGTTGGATTTCTATGTCTGAGTTTTATATCCGATGCACCAATGGAACACCTTGCATTAATATTTTTCTGTGGATTGTCAGGAAGCTTTTTATACACTGGAGGACTGGGCTTAAAATACATGGCATTGGGTGATGTCATTATATTTCTTACATTCGGACCAGTGTCAGTTATGTTTGCATTCCTGGGACAGGCCGGCAGATTCTCATTTACCACACTGATGTATGCCATACCTCTGGTCATGCATATTATAGCTATACTTCATGGTAACAATACACGGGACATGGAGTCGGACAAGAAAGCAAACATCATAACTGTTGCTATTCTTCTGGGATGGACAGGTTCCTACCTGGTTTTCACAATATTGATATTCTTGCCGTACCTCATTTTGTTCCAGTGTGTGTTACACATCTCATGGTGGATGATTCTCCCAGTGCTTACAGTACAAGAAGCTTTCAACATTGAAAAGCAGTTCAGAGCTAGGCAGCTCAACAAAATACCACATAGAGTAGCTAAACTGAACTTTCTGATGGGCATTCTCTATGTGCTGGCAGTGTTTCTTACTGATACCACATCGCTACCCACATTGTTGTAGGCAGATATTGGTGAACTTTTGCTGATTGACAGTTATGACATGTTGAATTAAAATACAGCTTTTATTTATTTGGTCTTGGGAATTCTTTTTCTAACAGTATTCACTCATATGTATGTTTTATGTATTAAATTTCGTAAACAAAGAAAAGTGTTTCATGATTTTAGTTATGAGATGTATGAAATGGATCACATACTGTATCATGTGTCTATTTGTTTGCTCATTTGACTACAAAGTGCTCATAGTGAAGTTGTGTGTTTGCCTGTTGTCCTTACATGTGTCTGTCATCAATTGTTGCATTTCAGCGTCATCTTCTTAACGACTTGGCTGATTTTGACGAAGCATTACAAGGCTCTTTAGAGATTTTTCAAATTAATCCCATTAAGTAAAAACTTGCCTTTTGGTTTATGTCGACATAATTGCAAAATGATTATCATACCCTATCAAATCAAATTACTGACATGGTTGGTAGTTTGCATTAAAATCATGTTGCTGTCCTCTACAACACCAAACTGTTTCAATCAAAAGACAGGGCCAAAACTTGCAAGGCCTCAGGGTCAAATGTTTTATTTAAACGTAAATATCAATGCATGACAAATTAATTAATTTTAACTTAATATGTAATTTTGATTGATTTTTTCTTCTTTATTTTTATTGTTTAGAAATTGAAATGTCCGGCTGTGTACATGTCTATGCTTATGAATCTGTACAGAAATCTCGAAATTTTGTGCCCTCTTCTCTCAAATTGCTTTGGAGATATTCAAAATCTTTCACATAGGCAATATTTATGTCTATTAGTTTCCTTAAGAATATTTAATGCAATCATACATTCAACAAATGTTAGAACACACACAATGATTTTTTTTAAATAACAGAATTGCAACTTTTCCAGGTTCATGAAATTCTTGTTGTGTTTATTGTCGTTTTAGTTTGAACCCAAGTCAAACATGAAAATCGGGAAAAAATCTTAAAGCTGAATTTCTTAAAAAATATTTTCAGAAATAAAATAGTTAAACATCTATTGTCATTTTCATAATTCAATTTTGCATGTTATAACTTTCGTATATTGTAAATAAACAATATATGACATTCAGTTGTGGTCTTTATTATTGTATAAAATATATAATACATACTTAATTGATTATAAGTTCAATTAGTGGATTAAAATGAAAGCATGCACAATAAATGAAATACAAATACGAGGAAGACATGAAACAGTAATGAAAAGAGAAAATGCAACTAAGACTAAAGTACACACTTTAAACAAATGGACTAGTACTAAAATCCTCAATTGTAAGCAGCCATAGTATTTTAATATTCTATAGGCACACATGAATACGCCACAGAGAAGTTTTATCGACTGTTCAGATATCACAATGAATTCCAACCTTGCCTATGATTCATTCAGTTGAAAACAGAACGGAATGTGTGATCAAGAACAGTGTCACCACTCGCTGACATTTGTCACTTTGCGCAACAAGAAATGACGAAATAATATTAGGTAAATATGCTGGGAGGTTAAGTACATAATGATGATCCTAAAACAACAGTAATTTGACATGTTTAGAATACTTTAATCTGAAGTTTGCGTTTGTTTACGAAGCAAAATGGAAATTATTTACGACAGAACGCCAATTTTACGAAGAAGCTGTTTCATCATTCTGTCACTTTCTGGAGATTTGGAACGTCTGATCCGGTCTAGTTGTGCACACAGGTGTTTCCTTGATGCCAGGCCTCGAACGTGCTTTTCCACTTTCTCCGAGAAAGGTACTACTGTGTCTTGAGCCGAGAAGTAAATATCGTCTTCAATGGAGCCTTTTTCACGGAATATCAGTGCTTTGCTCTCTGAAAAGCAGGATAATTCAATACTTAAAACTTATATTTTTTATCATAACAAGTAGTCTATGTGTGTGGTTGGATTAATTTATTCCTTAAAAGGGATTTGTTCACAAAAATGGTCATATATTTAAAAAAACGAATCTATGCATTATATTTAAAAAGCAAAATAAGACTACTGACTAAGAAAATTGCTAAAAATATATTTTCGTTTCATTGATAATGTCATAAAAACATGTATCGGTATTACCAACATAACTTTTAAACTACCCTCTAATTTTCGAAAGTGCGCTGTGTAGTGGTAGTGCCCATAGTTTTGTATAGTATACCCGCACGCAAACTTTGTTGGAGTTAGTATAAAAATGTTCTGAATAGTACATTTGCATACACTAATGGGATTGAAATTCTTTTTAACTTGTTAAACTTGTATTAAGAAAGAAAGACGAAGAATATCTAATGTGTTTATGATGAAACAATATTTTGATGGAAACAATTATTATTAAGTCAATACATGAATAGAGTTAACAGAACATATTTAAAACTTTTGACTGTACCTTTATTCTGCAGAATAGGACATGAACATCCTGGTCCAAGTTTATAGTTAACAAAGGAATCAAGAACCACCTTTGCCCTGGGCCTCAAGTCTGCCTGGATTTTAATAGGATACTTTCCCTCTTTACCGACGACTGCCTTGAACACTAGAGAACAAGTAAATCAATCTTAAGCATTGACGTGAAAACATCCGCACTGTTAATCAACACAACTTGCATAATGTTAATAAACTTAATATTCAAATTACAGCCTGAGGATATTATTATATTTTTATGCCCACGACATCTTGATATTCGTTTCATACAGCGATTGCGCACTCCCTCTTTTAGTCCATCCGTCTTTCCGCCTACGACACGGTTAATACGATTTAATGTTTTGTCTACCATATTGATAGCTATAATGCTTTGATATTTCTGCATGTTACCGGTTACTATTAATCAATGCCACAGCTTAAGTTTGAAAAATAAATAAAAAGGAAGGTCATGGGCCCTGAGGCGCTCACCGGGGACCCGAAGGAACTAACCTATTCTGAGATGGTAGAGTTGGGAAGACTACAAGTACGTCATGAAGCATGAATTTGTAATATTTAAGCACATTATTTATGACAAACTTTTGATAATTGAATTTGTTTTCCTACACAGAACGTTAATATGCATATATTTAAACCTTATTTAATGGGGGAAAATTCTACTGGAACCCAGTTAGCCAGTAGCTGTGAAATATTTATAGATCAAATGGAGAGATGCCAAATACAGACCCTGACATAACATGTTTATTGGATGAAAGGTCGAATAAGATTCAAATGAAACAATTTTTGTGTTTTTAGTGGGTTTATCACTCTGTGAGTTTCAGGAGCTTTAAATGAAATAATCAGAATAAAACTAACACATCCCGCGGCGGTCATAATTTTCAACAGACCAGAACTCAATGGAGGCATCATTCAGAGCAAGTTTCGTGAAGATTGGCCGACACATTTGACTTAAAGAGAGGTAACTAGGTTTCAATATAACCATATAAGGAACATTTCCCACCTCCCATGCGGCAAAGTTTTTTTAAGAGACCGGAACCATTTTGCTGTCGGACCAAATATTGGAACAAATTTTTGGAGCAAGTTTCATGATGATTGAACTAAAATTGTGACTTCCATAGTGTTAACAATGTTTCACTGTAGCAATATAAGGACAATTGCCACCCCAGGTGGCCATGTTTTTCAACGGCCTGGTAGCTGGTACCATTTCGAACTGAGCCGAGATATCATTGAAACAAATCTGACCCTATTCGTGAAAATTTCACTTAACATGCGACTTCTAGAGAGTTAACAAGCTTTTCTTTAATTTGACGTTGTGACCTAATTTTTATCGTATATGACCCTGTTTCAAACTCGGCTGAGATATAATAAGGACACACGTTCTGACCACGTTTCATGAGTATTAAACTATAGGACATTGATATTTCCCTGTAGCACCAATCCTAGAGTGTTCACAAGGTTTCACTATGGTCATATTAGGGCAACTGCCCCGCGCACTGTTAGCCTTATTTTTCAACGGACCGGAACCATTTTTCGAACTCGGCTGAGCTATAACAAGAACAAATGTTCTTACCATCTTTCAAGAAGATTGGACGAAAAAAGTGACTTCTAGAGCTTTAACAAGCCTTCTTTAATTTAACCTTGTGACCTTGTTTTTTTATATCTCACTTCAACCAGTTTCAAACTCGGCCCTGATTGCATTGGAAAAAATCTACTGACATGGTTTTATGAAGGTTGGACAACAAATGAGGGCCAAAAGAGGTTTCCCCATAGTCATATCAAGAAAACTGCCCGCCTCATGGCGGCCATGTTTATCAACGGACCGGAACCATTTCAAACTCGGACAGAATATCATTATAAAACATGTTCCGACAAACTTATATAAATATAGGGCTATGCCTTTTAAAGTGTTAACAAGGTTTCACGATAGCCATATAAAGAAAACCGCCCGGCACCAGGCGGCCATGTTTTTAAACGAACCAGAATCAGTTTCGAACTAAGCCGAGATATCATTAGAACAAATACTCTGGCCAAGTTAAAAAGCTTTTTCTTAACGTGCATGTTGACAAAAAACACATGTAAATAAAACAAACTGAGATACCTGCTGTAATGTTCCGATCACAGACGAGGTTATTCACTTCAGTAACAGAGATATCCCTGTCTGGACAGGATGGACAGCTCTAAAAGAACATTTTACCGTTAATGCGTTATAATACAACATGTGTTATCCCGTATTATTAATATACATTGCAACCACAATACTGGCATATTTTCATCGTCAGATCCAACATAAATAATTTCATATTCCTTTCACAATTTTACAAATACCTGTATACCATGGCTGAAAAAATGACAAGTTATCAACTTGTGTTCTTAACGTTTTATAAATTCTAAGCCACATTATTACACGCACTCATTCTGTAGCTAGTACTAGCAATATAAAGGAACTAAGTCCTGATTATACTGTATACCAGCTTAGCAGAAAATTGTGATTATAAGTGTAGTATAATATAACTGGTATACGTTTACGACTTTTTTTATCATATTATATGGTAATCGAGTGCAATATACAAACCATCTCGACCGAATCCTCCCTGCATTGCACAATGGAACAGTCCATGCCTGCGTTGTCCACGGGGATTTCCTCTTTGGTTCCACAGGTTGTCTTGATATCGTAACTCACAGTCACACTGTATCCTATAATAATAACACGTCTTTTGAGCAATGTTTATTGAGCTTATTTGTGTTAAATGAATACTGATAAATATTAACTGGTCCTTTTGCAAGCAGTTTTGGGAAATGCATTCCTTTTTACATATATAATTAAAAATATTAAGAATAGGGGGGGGGATACAAGAAGTGTTCACTATATGGTGTTTATTGATTAAATCGAGTATATCCATGTGCTATGCTGCGAGATTCGTACTTGTTTCATAATAGTCGTAAACCTGCACCCTGGCCGGTTTTGGGTCCATTTCTATGACTTGTTCAACCTCAAATGTTACACATTCCTCTTGCTTGCTAAACTAAAACAACAATATTAACACGTTCTTGAATGAAACGTATTAAAACATAAAAACAAAAATACCAATATGATTTAACATTGAAGAACAAAAAAGCCAATACGATTAACAATTAATAATATATCAATATGCGTGCGTTGTAAAAAGCATTTCTCGCTCAAAATAATTTCTTATCAATGTGCTGACATCTGCAGACTAGTTTTTACACTATAAAACAATTTGTTGTAAACATATCCAACATAAACCGTTAATGTGTTCATCTATCTGGAAAAAAACAACAACAAAAAAAACAAAAACAATATGTAACAATTGAAACCAAGTAATGTGTTAACAATCTTCTTGGTAATATCAGTTGTAAGTGTGATACTCATCTATTTGATCTCAACTTTAGGAGACACCAACCTCATCAAAATACAGTTCCACAAAATCTTCATCAACTTCAAACTTCTGAATGTCTCCAGATGATGCAAGCTAGCAATAAACCAAAATATGTTAAAAGAATAGAATTAGCAAATACCAAATATCTTAACTATCATTTTATCATACCACTACATTTATATCTTCCTGATATAACGCTGTCCGATAATTTGTTTTATATCACGTCAACAGGAATTTGTTATATCAGTCAATATTTGGAGGTTGGTTATATCACTCGCAATCAACTAAAATTTAAATTTGTTTTGGTAAAATACAACCAAACTTTACAAATATGAAGCGCAAGTGCTAATAACGTCAATCTTAAAACGTTAAACGTCAAACATCATATTCATTCACGCTAAAATATGTAATATATCTTTTTTAACATTTCACAAACATATATCATCTATCAGAAGTAAAAGTATAAGAAAATTTAATATGAGTGCAATCTATGTATGTAATGTCATCCCAATGCTGCCTAAATAACTGTTTTGTTTTCATGAATTTTTATGATTTTGTAAGGTTGTAGTTTGAACTAACTAAACTTAACTAAGCAAGACTTCTTCAATTATTTTTTCTTTATAATTAGGGTTTCATATTATCAATATATTGTTGTTGCTCATTAATATCGTGATGAATACTGGCATTTTAAATTGTTTCTAAGCATTGATATTACCCTGTAACACCAATTGCATGTTAAACACACGTTTTCATAAGAAAACTATATTGAATAATTCTGTAAAGAACAGCAATACATACCTCTAGTAAGGACTGCTTGACTGGAACCCGGCCAGTTGGCATTTTGATCTCAGCTATAGCCATGTTGGATATTCCTCCCTTCATATAACTACAAAAAAAATAAAATATTTATGGCTTCAAGTAACAACAATACAATTTATTCCTCCGTTCAACTAACTACAATAAACTATTTCTGCCTTGAACTAACAAGACGACCATGATGTCAATAAAACACGTTAACTGAGTTTATAGTACTGCAATTGGCGAAGACCAGATTACCTAGTTTCTTTCCCACTTGACCCAGATTCAAATTCTTACCATGTTCCATCAAGACTGAGACGTAAGTGTTCCTTCTAGATTGGTTATGTGGGTTTTCTACCTTTTTACGTGCTGACCTGCTTTTTTGACAAACGTGACCCAGATTCAAACTCGGCGAATATATTGTAAAGATAAACATTCAAACAAAGTTTCATGAAGATTGAGACATAAATGTACCCTCAAGAGTGGTAACTATGTTTGTTTTTAAAAATTTGACACGGCGACCTTGATTTCGGACGCACGTGACCCACATTCGAACTCGGTCTAGATATTTACACGATAAACACCGTGACTGAGTTTCAACAAGATTCTGTAATTCATTTGGCTTCTAGAGTGGCAACAATGTGTTGCTAAGATTCCACCTACTGACCTTGTTTTTGGATGCACGTTAATAGATTAAATTTGCATTCGTATTGGGAAAAATACCATTCTGACACAGTTTCATCAAGTTGATATCTCGTAAGTTTCAAGATAAGCTCAGGATGTAATTTAAGTAAACATGTGAAACAAAGGAAGCAAGAGATATGGCTCTTGTACAATATATATCCCCTCAATGGGAACTTCCGGTACCTACATATAAAGTTTCAAGTTGATAAGTCTTTTAGTTTTCAAGATATACATCGGACACAATTTATGTAAAACAATTAACAAAGGGAGATCCCTCTTAAAATAGGGGATTACGAGTCCTGGTTCTGTACACTGCACATCCCCTGAATGAGATGTGAATAACTATTAGGTTTGAACTTGGTACGTTCAAGATATGCTCTGCACAAAATGTTGACTAAAAATAAAGCGAAATACTCTAAATTTATGGAGGTAGTGTTATAGTTCTTGTGCAATGCACATCTCCGTGATCAGATATACATAACTATACATTAAAGTACAAACAATTAAAAAAGGCAATAATTCTTAATATATGATAGAAAGAGTTCTGGTTCTTGTGCACTGCACATATCCTCAATGAAATATAAGTACCTGTTTAGTTTAAAGTTGATACCTCTTTTATTTTTCAAGATATGCTCCATATAACTTTTACGTACACATTATTAAAGGGATCATTACTACAATTTTGGTAGCAATAGTAATGGCTCCTGTGCACTGCACCTACTGTCAATGAGATGTTTCTAACTATCATTAAGTTTGAAGATGATACATTTTTTTAGTTTTCGAGACGTTCTATGGGGAAAAAAACACAGCAAAAACTCTGACAATATGAAATCAAGAGTTATGTCTCGTATGCATGACACGTTCCCGCAATCAGATTTATTTACCTGTGACGTTTGTAGTTGCCATCTCTACTTGTTTTTGTTGTGTGTTACAAATCAAACCAAAAAGGCCTGCCGTACAAAATAAAACGAGTATACACCCTCAAGCAACTCTGTTGTGGGGGTGTCTGGGATTATAATGTGACATAATGGCTATCTCGAGAATGCACCAGTATATTTGTTTTCAGAAATTCACGATGAACAACCTGTAACCGTTTTCTCCTCTATACCTTGCACAGACCTCCAGGGTGCGGAGGGCACAGTTATTTCTGTTGGTCTTGGACCTGTACACTCCCACGACTAGGCCAAATGCAGGGCCATAATCTTCGGTTTTATAGACACTGTATTTCATGGTCACCTACAACAACACCCAGGCAATCGCTAAATCAGGAGGCGTATTTAATGGTCACACATATTTGACATTGAAATAGATTGGCGAAACATTAATAAACATTAACAACAACTAATGACTATATGGTACCTATTTAAAACACCTAAAATAATCAACATTGACCTGTGACAATTTCACAAAATATCATTCATTCATATCTCGGGATAGATCTAAGTAGATAACTTCTTTCACTTGTTCATACATTAAACCTAAACTCCTGATTCAAAATTATTCTAAACCAACCTGAACTAAAGCACAGCCTGAACCAGAGGCTAAGATTTCCACTTTTCTGCTTCCTTTAAGATCAGCTGACTGGTAGACCAGACTGTTGTCAGGGGTGACGCTAAACACGCGCTCATCACCACCATCTTGTTTCACTTCTACGTGGACGTTGTAGTCTCCAGAGAAGGTGTGTGCTCCAAACATGGACAGAGCTTGCAACGCCACAACTGTGTCCTGTCCCACAATCATTCATTATAAATGTTATCACCAGTCTTCACAATATTTCTATAAACAAACTGTAAAGTATTTGAATACAAAGGAAAATTGCGTGAGAAAGGTTTTGGGTCTTTGTAACATTTTTTGTATCTCATATAATAATGCTTGCTAGCAAATTAGCATAATTTTTTATAATTGTATAACGTGTTTGAAGGGCAAAACAATGTCTAGTTCAAAGGCAATGTCTCTTCTGACAATAAAAGAGAACCAGTACATCATCGCAACTGTAATACACACATTACCACCATCATATGTAGTGTTACCTGAGTGGATGAAAATCCACCATACGAGTTCCTCTGCCTGGTCAGCCACTGAACGATTGGGGCAGTTTCATATGCGCCCCCGGGACTGGTCAGCATGGACATCATCACGTAGGCGGTCATCTCAACTTCCGCGGACGGTGCCCGGTACCACCCCATTTCACCCTCACGCGTCTTCACCGTGTCACCGCGCTCCCAGTGCACCTGGCCAGAATCTAGCGAAACCACATGAAATGTATGAACTGTTACGTACAAATATATATTTTTATAAGAAAGTCCAAATGTTCACACTTATTCAGATTTGTTTGTGAACATTCACGAGTTGATTGACCTCTGGGAAAAAAATGTTGAGCATATTACCGTCATATTGCTATTTGTGTGTATACCAAGTTTTACGATTGTATCATTACTGATCATTTTTCCATAATGAACCTATAAAAATTGCACTATTTTGTAAAATAATATTCTTATTTACAGTCAGGTGAAATTTGAAATGTACATAAATAAGGTTCATGCATAATAATCGTATCACTTTACGTGTGTATGATCATATTCTGTTTACGTTTAAAGTTATTTCATTTTTTTGTTTCAGACAGAGAGACGTACGGAGCGATAGAAAGACAAATTTGTATATCCAGTTTCATTATATTATCCTATTTAGTCGTTGAGTTATCACAATATAAAGTTTTGTTCTATAATAAGAAACTATGACCTGAACGTTGACCTTTGGTGAAAACCGAACTTCTTACATAATTCCCACATGGCCTTCTATACGTATACTAAGTTTTGTCCAATAATCTTCAATACTTTCCGATAAATCATAGAATCCAGTCATATGATAGTTCTTTTGAAGTTATCCAGTGTTTGCAGATAGACAGACAGGACAGATGAATAGAAGAAGGAATAGACGAACAGACGTGTACATCAAATTTCAGGATAGTACCATATGTACTTTGTAAGTTACAATATTTCATTTTTTGTAGACATACAGACCGACGGACGAGTTAAGAAAGGCATTGGCTGACATATTTACAAACACCTACGTGTAAATTAGTATACCACGTTTCATGAAAACATCTCGAGTACTTTGTAGAAATTAAAATTTTGAGTTTTGTTCTATTTTAATTAAAGATGATCTTACCTTACACCTCTTGTGGAAACAGGGGTTCATGCATAATCATTACATTGCTTTTTATAAGTAAACACGTTTCATCCAAGTTTTTTAGTACTTAATGAGAAATATTTGCAGACCGATTGACTGACGTGCGGGGGGTAAAGCTATAGACAGTTCCAGTGAAACAGGTATGATATTATAACTGCCTTTAAGTTTGAATGTTAAACGGTGAAAAGTGTGGAAAAACGCCTTAAGGCAAGTTTTTGTCTACCAATTTTGCTTCTTTTGACGCAGACAAACCGACGGATGGACATTTGTCCATGGTGATTCAAGTACACTCCCATATACATCATTAAGTGGGATGGAAATACCTAAGATTGTCAATGTGATTGGTTCATCTAAAGACTATTTACCAATTTATAAAGTTTGAGTTCAAGTTTTAAGAAAATGGCCAGACACGGAAAATTATCAAATAATGCCACTTTTGTTATAATTATAAGAAATACATTCCAAATACCATCCTTAGAACTTATCAACACATTTACTGTATCCCCTTCCATATGGTGAATTTGAATCATGGTCCTATTCAACATACCAATTTTCTTTCGGACGTCAAGCTCATCCATGATCACCTGTGTCTGTGCAACGTCAGGTGTGTACAACTGGTAGGCGTACGCCATCAGGCTGAGGGTGTAAGTATCAACATCGGCTAACGACACCTGGTCTAGGCAGGAGAATCCAGCATCCAAAGCAGTCTGCAAGGGTCATGGATATATTTGGTTATGGATCTACTGGGTCATGGCTATACTTCAAACATGTGTACACATTCACCCAGTTGTTAAATCATTTAATCAAGATTAGATACAAAACACCCTCTCTCTAAGCTGGCATAAACATCGCTGTGAATGCTTTCAAACTTATTAATACTTTGAGCTGATTTAAGACAGTGATAAATAGACCAAATTGTATTTATTCTTTACTTCTAAAAAATATTAGCATTTCAATCACTGACATATAGTTACCTTTAAAACAGTAGGTTCTGTTACTGCATATTGTTAATGTGTTATTATATGTAAACAAAATGAAAAATAATAGTAATATAAAACAGACAAGTTTAAATAGTTGATCATGATCATTCAATAATATGACTATTAAATGAGCCTAGTTTGGCAAAAACATTTCAGGCATCTGTCAAGCACTATAAACAAATTGATGGCGGCCACCGAACAGACACAATGAATTTTTTTTACTATTTTACAAGTTTCACAACTTTAAATGATGTTGCAATCGACAAAGATCAATTCATGCATCCAGCTTATTTTCTGTTCATACCTGATTGATGTATATGAAACCACTGTCTATGAGAGAAATAAGCACAAAAGCGGTGAGACCAGCCTTGTTGTCACCTTCCAAACCTCCCTTGAGATATGAGCTAAACACCGTGCCAACCTGTCACACAAATTGTAGGTCAGTTAACAGTTACAATGTATCAAAATGGCAAATATAGTTCTCCATTAAATGCGGGATATTTTCGTATAGCAAAAATGAAGCAGACATGGTTTGATCTTTTATCATCAGCAATATGTTTAGAAAACAATACAAATTTAGAAAAAAAAGTACTTGGGGAAAACATCCATCAGCTTGCTGATGTGAGAGAATCCAATCGCCACTCATACGTAGATCATCCTTGTCAATATCAATGAAGTGGGCCGAATTCGCCATAGTCTTGATGCAGAACGCTGTCAGCCACAGGCTGCCCGTAGCGTTACCGTACTCATTTTCACCCCAAATGCTATATGATTTGTCATTATGCCGGTACTTCATCTGACGTTGGTTGCCTAACGAGGAAGTAATACACTTTAAAGTTAAGATTCGGCAAACATCGAGGCTTAATATAGATAACAACAAGATATGTGTCATGATTACACTTTTGTTTCGAAATTTTACTTTCGACCTCTAAGTGCGCCTTTGACCATTTAGGTAGTCAGATGAATTTTACACGCAAGCTATTATAACGGTTTACAATTTGTGCCATGTTATTTTAGAAACAATTAAACTATGCCAAAGTTATATCTGAGACTGGTATTTACAAGCTGTTTATGAACAAATATGTACGTTTACATCTTGGTGTAACCTTAACTTATGAGGAAGATATATGGGTTTCACACGCCATACGTCGTCATATGATAATTTACATTTGCGTCAATTTGTTTTATCAATATGCTGCAAATATTATGGCTGAGACTGGACTTTTTCNGAAGGGGGGGGGGGGGGGTGGCGTACTCAAGAAGGGAAACTATGTATCATAATGTCTGTTTTTTATTAAGGCAACTCAAAAAAGTTTGCTTTCTTTTTATTGTCCGTTAGCATGAGTGGTTCGGACATACATACTATGTTTTTATGTTTTTAGTTAATTTCCTTAACATAAGTTGTTTTGTATAGAAATATGTTATATATAATACTGAATGATATCTGACAATGATATGCGTTAAGTTATAAAAAAAACACCCCGTTCATAACTCATACGTACTGTACCTGCACCATACGTGTGTGACTTACCAACCCTCATGTAGCTCTTAGCCAATTCCTCCACATCAGGTGAACTTTGTCGCGTACTGGTCAGATACTGCATCACATAGATGTTCGGTGCCCATGAGGCCAGGTTCTGCTCACCACAACCGTAAGGCATGTGTAGAAGGTTCTGCAAGTTGCTCAGGGTTGAACCCATGATATCACCTTAAAGAGGAAAGGCAGGTAGAATGGACACACACCATAAATGTGAGCGTAGGGAAAACAATTTTAAAAACACCTGTGCTGTAAATAGATATGTTCCTATTTTTAAAATGCAACGTTAAATAAACATATCAATACTAAAAAACTGTTATTACAAAAAGGGCAACATAATGTCACTCCAGCTTACCAACTACCGAAACTGTTGCCCTCGCAGAGCCGGGAACCAGATCGACCGGAAGGGCCAATTCTATTGTCTCAGAGTCTGATTCACCACCTGCGGGAACAAGGTATGGTCAACTTGTTTAACTTCAAAGAATAAAGCCGCCATGCGTAACAAGATTCTACTTTTACGAATGTGGGTGTCAAGTGTGCCCTTTACACAAGGCCATTACCAAGTCATTAATGATCCATCACAGGATGACCATTATTTATTCTATCGCATAATACTGTTCGAAGTTTAGAACAAGTGAAGAAATTTCACATACCTTCCACACACATATAGGCAGATCTTGTTGCAACATGAGGCTGTCCCTCAGGCTGAAATGGTATGCATTTTTCTTTACATCATCGTAACTTGTATTTGAATACATTCAAGGAGCACTCGTGTCTCTTTACATCGTCTCAATATAATTTTGAATTTATTCAAAGAGCGTCCATTTTCTCCTTGCTCCACATTAACATGTTTTTAATGCATATGCAAGCTTTTCATTAATAATATAATTTAAAAGCAGAACAAAACATTCT
This sequence comes from Dreissena rostriformis, assembly GCA_007657795.1. Classification (NCBI taxonomy): domain Eukaryota; kingdom Metazoa; phylum Mollusca; class Bivalvia; order Myida; family Dreissenidae; genus Dreissena; species Dreissena rostriformis. Next base: position 25,045 of record VMBQ01000109.1, on the reverse strand, counting down.
GGCTGTCAAAAGAGAAAGTGTGTACCTATGCACACGTGTCTTTATCAAACATATTTTTGCAAACCAATGGGTTGCACAAACATATTTTTGTCTCTTAATGACACATCGAATATAGATTCTTGAAAAAAAAATCAGCAAACAACTTCCTGAATAAATCATGGATGAAACATCAGCTTTGTTTCTTACCGATTTCGCGTGTATCGTTTTGAAAATGCATGTTAATATGCGTGTGGGGAATGTCACAGCACAATCACATTACCTCAATTAGAAGCTGCCTCTGTACACCATCAGACACTCCCTTGTAGACGTCAGCGAGAACAAAGTTGTTACAAATGACAGTATTCACCGTGGAAACAGCCTGCGAAATAAACTGGCAAATTACCATTAAAGCCTCTAAAACAAAACAACGATTGTTTTCTTTTTATTTGTCTATTTTAACACATGGTATACTAGTATACCTTTTTCTCAGTCTTTTAATCCCAACATGTCAGTGGCAAAAATTATTTTCTCAATAAATCAATATAGTTATATATTTTTGTTACTTTTGTTTTTTTCTGTTATCATATATTATATATATGCAATTTTCTAAAAACACTATTCTGCATTTTTCTTTGAGGAAATACTTACAATCACTTCGAGGTCTATTTCTCCAAGCACTTTTGAAACGATGTAGAACTTAACGGTTTTGCTCTGTCCTCCACACAGACAGAACTCGTGTTGGGCGCCAGTACCTTCATGGAACGCAAACCCCTCCATCTGTCTCAAGGTCACCTCCATCTGTGAAGAGTGAATGCAGCGAAGTTGAGTTTGACGTAATACATTAATGCAATTATTTGAGGTAATGGCTTTAACACTGGTTAACATGGTGGTTGATTTAAGTGTTGAGCACAATAAATTAAGTATAAAACATATATGAAAGTAAAAACATATTGACATATGACTGTAAGAAACAGTTTCTAGTAAATATCTTGAGAATAAAATCTGTCACGTTATTATAATGTCAATATATTTTAACTAAACACTGTAATTACATTGCAATTCATGAGCATATTCATTTATTTCAAAAACTGAAACTTATACTGACAGATATGCAGTCCTGTAGATAGTTGAACACGGTTGTGACGACAGGCAAGATTTCCCCACGAACGGCCGAGAAAGGAAGCGTGAGAGACACGAAGAACGGCTGGAAGCCCGTGATACCCGTTAACTCAGACAAGCCCACCCCTGCATCCGGGTGAGTGCACAGAGAGTTTCCAATCCATTCGGTGATCGTGTCTGGTAGTTTTGTTGTCATTGATAACTGACCATCCTTGCTTTAAAAAAATCAAGACTGGATAAGTGTTGTAAATGCTGAGTGCATTTTATTTCATTTTGATACAAACTAAATATAAAATCCAATACACATGTAAAGTGCATGTATTACGTTTTAAAATGTATAACTTACTTTATTTAAAAGTAAATAATAAGTATCAGGCTTTTACATCAATAAACCTAAGTATACAACAGTATACAGTTGTAACATGGTTCTAAGAACCGTGAACCGAGGGGAATATCAATAGTTTACACCAACCTTTGCAAGACAAAAACATTCAACAGACTCACGTTTATAGTACCTCAACAATTGTTCATGGTCACTGTGATAAAAGGGCAAGAAATGTGTTGATGTACATTTAACACCTTTCGCTCATCAAAAACAGTAGAAAGCCTGTAGGAATGGCTTCTTTATATTGTTTCATAATATCATGTTATCATTGTTCTGTAATGAGCACAACGGTATAAAATTGTTGGCAAATAAAATGTGTTGCATCTTCCAGGAAATGATAAATATCATACTTGGAACAAAACTATAACAAGGACAACAACCAAAGTTCTATCATATTCCAAAGCATTTTTTTTTGAAAAAAAAACAACAACTCAGTTATGGTAAATTTCTCATTGCAGAAACGTCATCTTATGTAATTTCCTCTATAAAAATGGCAGCAGTCTTTACAGGTTTTTTATTCCTGTGTTGAAAGTTCAGCAATCTCCACATAAGAGTTATATGAAACGTATCTATCTTTAAAAAAAACCCCACAGAATGCAGAGAATCTTAATCAGTACCAGTTGTCTTCTGGAAGTGCATATCGTGAAACTGGGTGGCAAGATTTTGTATTTTATAAAAAATTCAACCCTGAACCAAAAGTGTGCCAATGTAAACCATTCATTCAATTATCCAGCACAGTTTGAAAGATTAAAACCCTCACAACTTGTGTCTATTTATGGTAGATTTGTTTGTGGAAAGCATTTTTTTTTAAAGATTTTCACCTGTATGCAAATATAGGGCATTCTGAAAATTCCAACAGAATGAAATTAACGGCCATTGCGAAAGGTCCACATGCATGGAAATGTAGGACATTGTGAAAGTTCCACCTGCGTGGAAATGTCTGACATTGTGAAAGTTACACCTGCATGGAAATGTCGGATATTGTGAAAGTTCCACATGCATGGAAATGTCGGATATTGTGAACGTTCCACCTGCATGGACGTGTCGGACATTGTGAAAGTTCCATATGCATGGAAATGTCGGACATTGTGAAAGTTTCACCTGCATGGGAATGTAGGACATCGTGAAAGTTCCACCTTCATAGAAATGTAAGACATTGTGAAAGTTCCACCTGCATGTAAAAGTTCCAACTTCAAAGAAATGTAAGGACAATCTAAAATACTAAAAGTTCCACTTGCATGGAAATGAAGGACATTCTGAAAGTTCCACTTGCATGGAAATGAAGGACATTCTAAAAGTTCCACCCACATGGAAATGAAGGACATTCTGAAAATGCCACCAGCATGGAAATGTAGGACATTGTGAAAGTTCCACTTGCATGGAAATGTAGGACATTCTTAAGTACAGAGCTGCATTATGAGATTTGTAACCCTACAGTAAAGTTCACCTCATAAAGATGCAGCATCGAAACTGATCAGTACTGTCTTTGCCACACTTTATCTTCACACTCTAACTCATTGTTCCAGCCAGCTCTCACTACATAACCATACTCTCTTTCGGGTTCAAGTAAATACATTATAAGCATTATTTCAATTTCCATATTCATGTCTGATGAATGACATACAACAGGATAACAAGACAACCATAATAACCAACAAGCGCTCGCCTGAGTTCAAGGAACGCAAATTGTCAACGACTTGATCAAATGACCTAGTTTTTCCCCAACTTGACCAAGATAGATTGACACTTGACACTTCCTATAGAACGCTAATACAGCAAACTTCGTTTAGGTAGAAAAGTAAGGATAATCGATAGTTGTTAACACCCTTCATGCCCAGTGTGTGTTTTGTGTTTTTCCGAAGTGTTGTATTTAAAACAGCCAACAGTCGGCGGATCGATGTAAAAAATGCAAATAAAAAATGACATGCGATTAAAACCTGATTGAAAAACTGTATACGCTTTAAAAACAGAGAAATACAAACATATTTATTTGTAATTGTTCGTTTGTTTTATATGTATTTACTAGTATCTAGATTGTATTGTAGATTGTATTGTAGCTATACAAATTATGTGTTTAAGTCATTGAACATGATTTCCAGATATACTTTTACCTTGCTGAAGAGTTTACGGGAAAAAACACTGAACAGCTAAATAAAACCTTTCATATAATATAACTATTACTTTCAAAGATTCGTTTACGTTATTCATTTCCGCTTACCTGTTTACTTTCGCTTCATAACAATAGACTAGTTAATTAGCATGCAATACAAAGGGCCGGTTAATATCATCTCCTTACAATGGATTAATTAAAGTGCATGTGATAAACATTCATAGAATTGACTCCATCTCAGCACCGAGATTTATCTAGTACAATTAGTATTAGATTCTACATGTATTATTACAAGGACTTAATATTCTATAGTGGAAAAACATACAAAGGGTCGTAATTATATCAAAATTTGTTTCCGCTTAAATTCCTTTCTTTACGATCATTCGCACGTTAAGGTACTTAAACTTTGTAAGTTTGAGCGAGATCCGCCCAGAATGTTTCAATGAGTTGAAAAAACAATCTCACGGAAGGACGAGCATACTAACGGGCGGACAAAGCAATTCTACATGCCTCCTACCCTGCTTGTGCATATAAATGTTGTCTCCAATGCGGAAACGAGCTACAAATCGACGACGCAAACTGCATGAAACTTGACCCCGGGCATAGACTGATCATAACAGCTCACCTAGAGCACTGAGTGCACAGGTGAGCTAAAAAAGAAACATAACGCACGTGTCTACCTTCACATGTGCTTATAATTGCATTCAAAACTTGTCTTATACTCTTAGCTTGCTGAATTGAAAAAATATTTTCAGAGTGTCCTTGAGATCAGTGTTACACGTTTTATCACATTTAACCTCATTGCTGGAGAGCAACATTAACTTTATTAAAACAAAGAGCAGCAAACAGAAATAAACAAAGGTTGGTCTCTATAATTTCAAAGTTTTGTTCCAAGTTATAAATGACAACACGATAAATTGTCCATATGTTGAGATCTGGCTTCAAAAAGAGGATTTTAAAATAATCAAACCAACCCCAGTTCAACGATATTCAAAAGCCATGTCTCTGGAAAGAAAGATCTGATCTGCACTGCTGGTGCTGGTACTGTTCCTGTGGTTTCGACGGATTTCGCTGAACATGCTTTAGAAAAAGGCAACTTACGTTTGATTGTTTGAAGTTTTCTTCAATCAAGATATTAAAGTCACGTTTTTACAAGATTGTTAATCTATTCCAGGATGCTCCCATGCGTTATATTACTAACATTGATTTTTAATGTTCATTCAAATCATCAACAATTGCCCACTGACAAACGCGTTTAGCAAAAAACAAATACAGTGAAGAATTTTCCTTTGTAAAATACATCTATGGGTTTCAACATTTGTATCATTTTTTAATTCTTGACTTTAGATAAGGAGGTATAACAGGAAAAATGTCCTTTTCCCGTGCGGCCAAGTTGTGTTCAAGAAACAAATCTATTTTTATAAATCAAATAGATGGTTAGCTAAGGAAAATAATGGGACATAATTTATTGAGAAATCATTTCAAAATATGTTTATGAACTGATCATAGTTTGAACGAAATCAAACAAGAAAAACGATATTAAAATGCCGAATTACACCAGCTTTCTAATAGCAATTAACAAATAAATATGAGACGGTATATGAGTGGTACTGCAAGCATAAATTACCTAAGTTATGCGATATGAAACTTTATACAAAAGTAAAGATATCAATGTTCTCCGTGCTACAACGTGTAGATACATATAAGCATTATTTTAGAACGGTTTTCTAACACAAAACACGAATCATATGCCACAATGACACGTCTGATCAGTGATAATCCGGTAGAGATTTCCTTTTTGTTGTTTCTACATATGTGATTTGAAGTAAAGTTAAGAGATTGTCACACATGATTGATGTATACAACACAAACAAACAAGAGGCCCTAGATCGCTTACTTGAGACATGTAGAAACTAACCTGTTATGTGTAGATTGTGTGATGTTTATGTATTCTTTTTTCAAGGTTTTGTAATCTCTGACCAAAACGTACTGTAGTCGGAGACAGTATTGGAACAAATTAAACGTTAACTATTAATAATAACAACAAGGGCTGTTTGTAAAACATGCATGCCCCCCATATGGGCTATCAGTTGTAGTGGCAGCCATTGTGTGAATACGTTTNTACCCCTGAGGCGTGGCAAGTTCTAACCCCAGTGACATGATTAAAACAAACTAAGCAAAGGTCCACTATAAGACGTTACAAGCCTAATGACAAACTTCTCTGCCCTGCTGATTTGGAGATAAGTTTTTTTTTTAAGTTTTCAAAAAAGTTACCCTTTGGGGGGGGGGGGGCAATTTTTACCACAGAAGAATAATTTAATCAAACTTGGAAGAGGACTACCAAACAATGTTAAAAACCAAATATCAAACCCCTGACCCTAAAAGAAGAATTTGAAGGGTTTTCTATATAAGTCCATCTAAATAGTGTGACCCTAGGGTGTTTGAACCCAGGGGCATGATATGAAGAAACTTTGCAGAAGACCAACTACAATGTAATATGCCGAATATCAAAACGCGTAGCCTTGAAGTTTCAGAGATTGTCCATAAAAATATAATGAACGACAAATAACCCACAGGGTCAATTTTGACCCCAGTGGCATGATTTGAACAAACTTGATAGGAGACGACGATACAATTATACATGCTTAATACCAAACATCTCGGAATTACTGTTTCAGATAAGATGATTGATTAAAGTTTGAAAACAGGTAACCTCCAGGACGGGGCAAATTTTGATCCCAGGGGAAATAATCTGAGCACACTGTGTAGAGGACCTGAATTCGATTTTATACATCGAATATTAAGCCAATGACTATTGCAGTTTCATAGTAGAATATTTCTTATATAAGGCAACTTAAATCATGTGACCCCAGGGACATGGCCAGTTTTTACCACATAGACATGATTTGAAACATAGTAGAGGACCACACGACGACGTTACCCACCAAATATTAAATCACTGATACTTGTGGTTTCAAAGAATAATTGTTTAAGTTTTCATTTTTAAATCTTTTTTTTTTTACTTTCAGCAAATAGCTTTCTGAGCTGAAGTTGTTTAAATAATTATCTGACAATTACCGATGGATGATGACTGACGGTAACTGACCGGAAAAGCAACTCAGACTCAAGTGAACTAAACATATAAAATTCTGAGAACGAATACCGTCATGTGTTCACAACAAGGGAACAGAATACAGTTACCTTTTTTAACAAAAATAATGTAAAGCATAATTGATTGCTTGCATTTTAACTAAAATGACTTACTATAAAAACGCCTCTCAATGCATGGTCTGGACTCGACAACCCCATTGGTCAATACCCACATATTAGCATCCTGAAATAAGCAACAGCAATTACCATACATAATGTCAGAAGCTTTACTACGCTGCACACTGGTTTTATACATAGAAGTAAAAGATGCATTTTATATAACATGTATTTGTTAAATAATTCAATGCATTTATTTTTGTTCAAAAATGGATACATGTTTGAATAGATTCGTAGTGAATTTAATGCAAACACGAGAATAATGATGCCTTTTGGCGCTTCAATAACGTATATATTTAGAGATCCCATAAGAGATATGACATTTTGTGGTCCAAAATTTTACATATACCCATAATATGTTAAAAGACCGATCAGCATCGCGACCAATAAATAAATATTATGTTCAGATGAACTTTAAACAAATCTGTCTTAGCGTACTTACGAAGGAACCAATTATTTCCTATTCAAAACAGTACCGTTGGTTTAAAACCATTTCTGCACAGAAGATTTTTCAAAAGAGTCATTATTGTAAGAGCAAAATTCTTGTCCCCTGTTGACCTTTTCCTTTTTTAACATACCGGAACTGCCCAAAAAGTATTGTTAAAATCCAAGCAGTGAATTGTGACATGATTTTCAAAGTATTCAATAGTTTTAAATAAGGGGCAGCGTCTTTAGCGGTATTGTTTTCAAAGAATATACAATACTCGTGGAGCGTAAGTAAGAAAACTAAACAACAGTATTTTCCGAAAACAATATTTTGAAATCGGACCATTGGTTTTTGTCGAGAAGTAGTTATAAACTTTTTTAATTTAGGCATACATGAAACATGTGAACCATGCTTTTTTAACATTAAGGGATAGCCATAACATAAGTCCTAGGTCAGTGATGATAATTAAATAAAGATTGTATAAAGGTGCAGTTTCAGTTTATAATTGAGAAAGCATTATCAGCCTAGTGCAGAATAAGAAACGATACGTGAACAATTATTTAAATAAATACCCGGAATGAATCAACAGCGTCCTTTCCCGTTACATCATATGCCACATACGTATCTGAAACAAACATTTTTTTAAAGATATTAATTGTTCTTCAAATAACAAAAGGGTCATGATGGCCCTGAAGTCCTTTCGTTCAAGGTACACCAATTATCAAAATATTGACCTAGTGACCTTGTGTCTGATTCCTCTTCAATCAGATTAAAACACGACCTTGATATTACCAAGTTTCTTCAAGAGTGAGTCATAAATGTGGTTTCTAGAGTGGCAACATAGATTTTGACCTGTTGACATAATTTGTTGACACATGTGACTCAGATTTGAAGTTACACAAATAATTTTCATGATAAACATTCTGACCAAGTTTCATCAATATTGAGTAATAAATGTGGCCTATAGAGCGGTAGCAATTTTTTTCGAACATTTGACCTGTTGACCTAGATTTTTGTTTTCCGTAATCTAGATGAACTATTTTTTGAACGCAAATGGCCCTGATTTGAACTCGGCTCAGATAGTGTCAAGATAAACATTCTAACAAAGTTTCATCACGCTTGAACAAAAATACGTCATCCAGGTAAATAACATGTTTTTTTTTGTAAGATTTAACATGGCGTCTTAGTTTTTTTTTTGAGCCACAGATTGAAACCGAAGATAGATATAGTGAATACAAACATTTTGATCAAGTTTCAACAAGATTGAGGCACATCTTTGGCTTCTAGATTGGTAGCAATTGTTTATAAAAGTTGACCTGGTTACCGAGTTTTTATTTGCAAATTACCTCGATTAACACATTCTGAATAAGTGTCGTCAAAATTTGATGCAAAGTTTGACAACTAACATGTAAACAAGCTGAAAGTTGAAGATACAAAGGTATGTTCATTTTTACCTGGAAACCTGGTTTTTGGACATACGTGACACAGATTTGAACTTGACCAATCATATTGTAAAGATAAACATTCCGATCTAGTTCCATAAGGATTGAGTAATATATTTGAATTTTAGAGTGTAGGAAAGGTTTTAGTAGACCCTTTGACCTTATTTTTAAGCAAACGTTACCTAAGTTTGAACTTGGTCATGGAATTAACAAGATAAACAATCTAACTAAGTTAAATATAGAATAAAAAAATAATGTCGCCTTTAGAGTGGTAACGATCTAAACGTTGACGATGCACGGCGCTAGACATAGAGTGGTGACAATAGTCAACTTTGGGAATTCCTGCTCAGGTGTGCAAAAATACAACACATGCATGAAAAATATAGCATCTTATTAGCTTAAATTGCTCCCTTTTCTGATGATATAAGCAATCAATAAGATATATCATTATTTAAAGTATAAAAATGCATTGCCAAAGAATATAAAGTAATTCATTTGAAATCCACAATGAACATTAGTGATGCCAAAAATGTTACTCGTTAGTATTCCATTCTTTAAGAAATGCATTTTGAAATGTCCAAGAATGAAATCTTTCGGTACAAAATATAAACATATTTTTAATGTATTAAAAATTAATATTAACACAGAGGCATCACGCCGGTTAAGAGGCAGAACATTTAATTTTATACAACTTACCAAACGGTTATAATTGTAGCTTCGTATCAATTTCAATGAGGGTTTTTCTTTAGTTTTTAAGTTAATCACCCAGACAATTCAGCAGACAATCGTTTGCTTTAGTCGGGTCATTATATAAAAAATATCCTATCAACCACCAAATAATTACTACAAAAGGTATTTGAACTGATCCTGTTATGGTAGAAGGTCATTTATAAAATTATAACAAACGTTTACCGANCAGTACACACATAAAGATCATTAAACACGAAAGTGGGCCATTGTAATGTAAATCAAATATGTTGTGTAACATCGCACTACCATCCACTACCATGCGACACACGTTCAGTGTAATCTGACTAAACATGGGTCTAGATATATAACCTGGGTTTCGTCGGCTGAAGAGGCTCATACGCCTCATTGAGAAAGCATTTCAAATTAACCATCTAGAGCCCGATGTTGAATTGGTACAAAATCACTTTCCCAGACAGCACATATTGTTCAGTAATTGTTAGATTCTTGCTGCATTGCTCTAGTTGAGTCTAAGCATTCGTGCCCTGTTTGAGATTTCGCCTGTACCGGATACAGAAAGTTTTGAAAAGTTATCTCCCTTGATGATAAGTATTTCATTTGATGCTTGAAAATAGCAGACACAATTTAAAAAGTCATCTTTTAGAGAATAGAGCAGACGAAACAATATGTTGTGTTTTTTGTAATTTTATAATAAACAGTTTTTAAGTGTTGTTTTAAATATTTATCCCCAGTACAACAATGTATACAATATTTTAGATTGTTTTCTGTAGTAGTAACATGCCTTGGATTCTAGAGGGTTTAGAGTACCCTTTCCGATATTGAAGCTTAGGCGTCATAAACACCAAAATATAACATACAGACCACCAATGTACAAACATATCTTTACTGTGTGTGGTAAAGACTGCCTCACACATGTTTTTTAAAGGTTGTTTGGGGGCATATTCTATATATTTTGCAGCATTTTAAATCAGAACAGTAAACCAGTAATTATTGTTACTGTTTTCAAAAATAATTTAATAATGAATGGGAACACAGCCAGGCACGATTTGTGTTCAATATGCAGGGTGGAGATTGCAAATTCCAAGAATAACTGGGTTGCCATTCAGTGGAATGGAGTGAAAGGAATAAATGAAGCTAGTATGAGTCGGAAGGACCATCTTGTAATTGAGGCTGGTACTAAAGTACATTTAAACAGTCGTCAGCAGTACACACCTTATACAAAAACACAAAAAGTTATATTGCAAAGCAAAATTGTTGTTCTGTACATTAGAGAACCACAAAACAATCAAGTGCATGTTTTGAAAGTCATAAAGATTACATACTCTGTGGTTGTAAGGTTGAATTGGACAATGGTTATTTTAGATGGGTATGAACTGACCAATTTGTGGCGACTATTTTAGTCTATGATTCCCGTTCGGATAAGTTGGGACTTTCTGTAAAGGACCGGATTGCATACTATTTACGCGATTTACATGAAGCATGGACATTCTTATCATTCATGTATTGGAAATGTTTGGTCCTTAAAATCTGTGCCAATAAAGTTTCAAAATACACCCGATACTTAACGCAGAAAATCTTGTCGTCCTAAAGATAAAAATAAGTTTGAAGCATTGCAGAAGACGTGTTCTCGCCGAGTATAACACAGTGGCAAACAACTAACTGTTACCTCTTCAGATATTGTTACGATAAGAGAAGAAACATTACAAATATTGAGATCATATTACAAGCAAAAGTGTGAAGAATTTGATGAAGAGTCTGAGAAACGCGCTATCATTGAAATTGAAATTGCTTCTAGGTTGATCAAAAGTGATATTTATTCTGAGGTTTTTACCTTGACGTATCGGTTCGCAAGTAGGGAGGATTTAAAGCTTGAGTAAGATCTATCATTTCTTCCGACAAGTCTGCGGACACTGCTGGATACAATATTATATGGGAAAGACACAAGACGCAAGGTTTCTGCAGTTGGTCATGCTATTATTTAAGCAGTTCGCCCGCGACAAGTGGGACTTGCTGTTCAAATCCATCATCTATATCGTTAAAAGTTCATTGTAGATACTCTTAACGATTTTTTTTTTCATATACAGAAGTTATGAGATTTGAGAAAAATGAAGCGGATTTTGTGGAACCTGATGTCCTGGATAGTGAAATACATTTTATGGAGATGTCTGCTCTCTTTGTCGCCGATAATGTTGACCACAACGTTTCCACCATTGACTGCAAAGGGATAGTCGTCCTTGCATCTATCACCCTTCGAACACGGACGAACCTTCTGATTCCGCGAAAATAGAATTAAGAGCTGAACACAATACATAAGACGAAAATTCCTATCTTGGAGTACCGGTTGGCAAGGCATGCTGGTCAGAAGGTAGTATTCGAGGACCTGCCGCGATTTCTGGATAATGACAAGAGGATTTATATGTTGTATGCGGTCTCTGTCAGCTTCAGGCAGGCAATACCGAATTGGGATGATGTATATCTTGCATTAGGGAAGCCAGCACCCTGGACAATCGTAAGTCAAATTCATGCCTATGATCAATATGTATTATGGGGAAACTCGTGCATTGTGTCAATATTAGACATTTTTACAAGCTTGCCATGAAGCACAACCTTCCCACCGTTGTCACCTTTGACCAACCATTGTATTGGAAGGCTGCAGAAATCATCAATTATGCGCCACATGGAAGTTGCATGAAAAACATTGTTCTGATGTCGACGTGTTTTCATACACTTATGAACTTGCTGGGGGTTATAGGAAGGAACCGGTCTCAAAAGCATACGACTGTCTATGGCGAAAAGACAACTGTGCACATTATGACAGGGAAAGCTGTCTTGATAGCTTTGCGGGAACATTTTCTTGTCGACAATTGTCTACTCAGCCAGTTTATATCTTAAATGAACCAGGAAGATCCAGAGATTCTGCTGGATCATCCCTAGGAGTTGTACTCTTCCCTTCTTATGGGCGAGACGACGCTAGCAGATGCTGCATGTTCTGAGATTGTGATACACATAAGAAGACACATGACCTTGCCCAGAGCTCATTATGGCTGAATTATCAGATTATCGTTAACATGGCAACGATGTTGATCAAGGTGGATCGTACAAGGTATTGTCTGATGCATTTGCAGGCAGTTTCCGATTGTCTATCCGTTTTTGCTACAGCTCGATACTGCGATCTGCTTATTTCTATCTGCAGCAATTGAGCAAACAAGAGGAATAGCACCTAGACGTTTATCGAAAGTTCCTTGATGGTTTTCACGTTGTTTGTATGAGAAATCAGTGCTTGACTGGGTTAACCAGTGATCTTGGCATTAAGCAAACATTGATGAAGTACCTAAAATGCACAGGTGGTCTACCTCGCGGAAGTGGGTTGGCCGAGGAAATGCAAAACCTTTGGACCCTATCTGCACCTGCAACATCCGAGTACAACAGTGCTTTGGAGGATTTCATAGACCTGACCTAAGCTACAACTAAAAATATATAGATTCAACTGAGGCGCGCATCAAAAGAGATGCTTCTGATCTCGAGAACATGTAGACAACGATTACAACCTGCTAAGTTTACACAGCTGATTCTACTATGAAAATCATTGTCAATGGGATAGCGGCTGGGTCAATCGTGAATGTTCATACATTTGAGGCGGTTGGGAACACGATCATAAGGTATATAATAGAAAAGTCGGCATTTTCCTATAAATTCAGGAGAGCAAACACATTTGGGAATATCTTCGCTGTTAAGGTTGCATCTGACCGTGCTATTAATCCTGCCCTTCTGTTCCTTCGTTTCCAGCTGGTGTCAAACACTAGCGATCTTTTCGTTAAAGACATTTTGTCGTATGAACTGAGCTCCCATCCTCCTGTCCTCTTTGAAGTAAGAACATAATTCGTAAAGCAGACAAGCCTCAGATCGCTCAGGCTATTAGAGATCATGCTGCAGACGCATCAAGTGAGGCTGTGATGAACTGTATTCCTGGAAACGGTGGTTACGTGCTTGACTGTGGCTATTTGCTCCATCGCTTACCATGGACAAAGGGCGATCATATAACGCAATAACCGAGTCTTATGCAGATTTCGCTGTAAGCCATAACGAACAAGCGACAGTGATGTTCGATTGCTACGAAGAAGGCCCTTCTATCAAAGACAATACACACCAGAGACAACACAAAAACGTGAACCCTAGTGATTTCACCTTACGCAAAAAAGAGGACATTTTGTCTCGAGACAAACACAATGCAGATATGATTGCTATGATCAGCACAGCTTTGAGTCAAAGGGGATGTTATGTCGTTCTGTCACCAGGGGATGCAGACGTTGATATTGTAAAAGCAACAGTGGAACGATCCCTTCATAGCAATACAATGTTGGTGGGCGAGGATACAGATTTGCTCATATTGCTCCTGCATTACTCCGAAAAGCACAATAACACAATCTACTTCCGCTCTGATGTAAACAAACAGTCAAAGGAACACATCGTGTATAATAAAAACATTTTGAAAGGAATTGTGGTTCATGTATACTCAGGCTGTGATTCAACTTCAGAGATTTTCGGCATCGGAAAGTCAGTCTTTCGGAAATTAGTAAAACCTGTTTCTATCATGAAATCATGTGCTAGTTTACTCCTCCTTCCAACAAAGTCTCAATAGGAATTATCAATTCTTGGCATATGCTTGATGGTGGATCTGTTTGGTGACAAGTCCAATAATTCCTAAAAATGTCAGCATACTATAAAATTTTCACAAAGAAAGTTGCTAATGCCGAACAATGTGTTACTCTTAAGCGACTACCCATAATATTACATGCAGCAGTACTCAATAGCCAACGCGTAAACTATCAAATCATGGTATGGATGGGGATGGAAAATAATATGAAACCGACTGAATGGGGTTGGAAACAGGATAACGACCAATTAATTCTAATCATGACCCAAAACAATGCTGCGCCTGAAAAACTATTGAAAATCCTTCACTGTAACTGTTCTGTAGGATGTAATTTCTCTCGATGCAGCTGTAGATGCTCTGGACTCCCGTGCACTGCTTTATGTGGCCATTGCAAAACTGAAAACTGCGACAATCTAAGCAATTCACAAGCGGTCGGTACTGAGGAGGTGTTATGGACTAGCGTTCTTCGTATTGCGTCGATGGTCATTTAGGACGCGATGCTAACTTACACTATATCTGATGATCTTTATGTGTTCTTCGGCCACCCAAACATATGTATAGACACCAAAATCATCCACTTTGAGTGGATAATTACATTGTTATAATCAATAATGGGTTTTTGCTGCCAACATGTAAAAACAACAATTGCCGGAGGTCCAATTTGGTAGACTTTTGAAATGTTATAAAGTATCTAATACCCTACTAGGATCAGTTCAAATAACTGTTTGTAGCCATGTATAGGGGTCAACGTGTATATTGACCTGACTTCTTTACCAAAGGTGTTTAAACCTCACTAATCATTGTTAATGATGCATTGAAATTCAAAACATCGTTTACCTGACATTTTCATTTAGCTTTACATTCCGTTAGTACCCAGACATAACGTCATGTAGCTGACATTTTGATTGGACATCAAGTTCAGTTAGGCACCAGACATGCCATCATGGAGTAGACATTTTCAGCTGACCTCAACTTAATTTAGGCACCAAACATACCATTATCCTTTGGCTGTTCAACCTCCTTGAAATATTTCTTGCAGTACTTAGTGTCCTCCTCCCAGTAGCCATGGAAACGCCAAGACCGGGCAGCACTGGCAACTAGACTGATCAGCTAGTGTCAAGTTATGAACAGTTTTCAAATTGTGCTATACATTCCATACAGGCTTATTAAGATTGTATATATATTTTGAAGTATGATTTTCAATGTCTTAACTTGATAGATTCAAAAACATGGACCCTAATTTACCTAGGTATTAACGCTACGAATGCAATAAACTTTGTAATACTTAATAAATGATTTCAGGGAGACTGGTCCTACATTCGAAAAATCGTCTCCTCAGGGTGAACATTTGCATTTGTGTTTGCATCAAATCGACACGGAAACATATATCTGGCACAATTGAACTTCTCCATAATTTATTTCAATGCAATCTAACTATAAGATTTTTGCTTATCATGAGCTTACTTTCTCGGGTGTGATTTGGTTATTTTCTTCCAGCAGCGTGACACTTTTGTCGAGCATCCCAACAAAGCACGTTGAGCTCGGGGCACCTGCTACGTTCAGGTTTATCTCTGTGCCTGGTCGAGCCTCTTTCTGGTCAAATGACATGCTTACCTGCATACGGGGAAGATAAACATTGAAAGAGATAACTGCTTGAAATATTACTTCGGCAAGTCACATAGTTGGTTCTACTTTAGAAATTTCACAGTAAATTGTTGATTGTAAAAACAACCTATGGTGAAATGAATTGAAACTGCCTATTTTGAAATTTTCTTGTAACGTCATATTTTTATGCAACAATTAAATACATATACATAAAATAACAATGATTTAAATATGAAAATACAATCTAGCGCCGGAAAAAGGACACGCAATAAAATATTGATATTATATACACACTTCTTAAAATGAGAAGCATGATATTTTTTTAAGATTCATTGACAGTACAAAACACAACATATACTAGTCGTTTTACAAAACGGTGCAAGCAACTATTCAAGAAATAAAGAAAAATTAAGAATTCACCCACAAAATCGTCCTATAAATTCCCAAGCACATACATGATTAAATATTCATTTTCAGATGATTGTTTTGATGGTTCATTAAAAGACATTTCATTTGTACATGTTACAAAAATGAGACCCTTTTGTTATGAACGATGTTTAGGTTTTAAAATTTTAACAAGCAATTTCATAAAACATTGAATTAATCAATGAAAATTATCATATGTTATTTACAACAGCAACATCAATGATACGCGTAACTTCTGTTTTGTTAATTGATGTTTTCGAAGAATATTCAATAAACCATTAATAATTGGTTTAATTGTATACTAACTTTATTGTTAAAACACGGCTTCACTTGAAACTCAATGGCTGATGCAACCACTTCAAAATCCGACCTCATGTAGTAGAGAAGCAGTTGGGAATCGGGAGCCATAACTGGTGACACTGGGATCCTTATTGTGAAGTGCCCAATAGCGTGAACAGTGTAAGCTGAAAGTAGTGGATGACAGTTTAATTTAAAGGTGTTGTATTTTATTACATATGATCTCAATATTTTAAAAATAACTAAAACAAACCACTGATATATCGAATCAAATCAGTTGTATTGTTTGGTGATGTAGCACTTTTGTTACTTGTTCATTAAATATCAACCAATATCAATCAATATCATTTTCAAAGCTCAAGATCCAATAACAGAAACCTGTCAAAAACAACGCAGACAACCAAACACAAGGTTTTCCATGAAGATTAATGAATGTCTGGTTAACAAACATGAACAATACCTACTCGAGTAAACAATGAAGTAAACTAAACATAAACGGTCCATGTGGGAGTTTAATTTTCATCTTTTCATCTTCATGTACACAAGTACAGTTTTGAACTATTCGCTGTATTTATTGCATCAGAAATTGTTTCTTAATTATTTCATCTTTAGAAAAATATATAATTAAGCGAGCCAACCAAAACTCACTTCTGTCACTGTCAGTTTGCCCTTCACTTTCCAGGAGTTGGGAAGTTTCTGGTTCAATCGTCTCCACCAAAACATGGATTTTCTCACTATTTCCAAGATGGACATACGTTTCTGCAACTATGTCTTCTTTCTCTACCGGCTCCGCATGCTCCTTAGCAGCTGTGTCATCCATTGTGTCCACCATTGCAAAAGGTATTGGTTCCCATGGTGATGGTGGTAATTGCTGGTCAAGCTCCTCAGCTAAAAATACAATCCGAAAATTCTAGATTAAATCTTGAATGGTGAAAAGTACATATTGCTTACTTGTTAATGCATAAGCTTAATATAAAATCAACTTGTCTGCAAGCAACAGCTACTGCTGGTCCAAATGTAAAAACTTGTCATGATATTCTGTTTCATTCACATAAACATTATAAACATATAAATATACAAAATAATAATTAACTTGAATCATTTGTGCCTAAATACATGCTAGACATATCCGTGGACATATTGACAAAAGACATTTAATAGTAAGATGACATACATCCGAATAGTTTGTCATTTAATTTTCCTCCTATTGATTAAACATTATTAATCCAGATTGTTAACCCCCAAAAAAGTCTTCAAAGCAAATAATCCTTACGCATCTCCTTCTTCTTTTTGTCCAATACTTCTTCAGGACGTACCCCCATGAGACCAAGCGAGGCCTCAGAGCCTTCAAATGTTGTTTTCACCTCTTGAGTGTGTACTAAATTGTCTCCTGCAATCACCTGGTAACATACCGATCAGCGATTTTCCAAGAAAAACACACCCTTAATATATTGTAAAATAAATGTGTTCTATATATATTAGATCAAGCATCATTATTTGCACATTGAAAAATAATACTTTGTATAAAACAAGTCATGTTCTAGTGACACGATTGCATAATATTGGTGACTACTTTAAATATGATTGACATTTTTTAGAGCATGTTTCGGTCAATATGTGACCAATGGAAGATGAAACCAAAGAACGCAGATGTGTTATAACGAGCACATATAAGATATTAGTGTTGAATACATATAAGTTTATCTGATAGGCTTGTAAAACCTAAACCACAATTCTTGGCCAGTGGTTAAGTTTTGTGCCCAGCAAGTAAAGTTATATGTAATCCACACTTACAATGTTTTTAATACATCGCATCCTCTTTGCATTGTTCTGTCTTCGGTGCGAACACAGGGGCTGGACTGGTGAAGAGATATTAAAATATGGTGTGTTTTGACCTAAAATGTAAAACATGTAAGTCATGTATAATTGTAGTTACTCGTGTGTCAACTCAAACATTTCTTTTTTTCTGACAGCAATAAATCAATGTCCAAATGCGTTGAAATAAAAAAAAATCAGCTCAAAAGCGTTGAAATGAATGCGTATCTAAGGCATTGCTTTATAAAAAAAAAGATTAACAGCGTTCCCATTCCCCCCCTCTGTGATTGAGAATGTAAAAAAAACAACTGACAATGGTTTAAACAACATTAACAAATCGGATGATGGAATGAACACACAAAAATAACGTCATAATAGTGCGCATTCAACCATGTTGAATAAACCAAAATTTATAAGATGGGATGTTATTTTTTAATGCGTGGATGTGATGTACAAATTAAACGAATATTACTCGTTAAGTTTTCTTTCTTTAACCCAAGTTTATAAGTCAGAGGATTTCAATTAAATGAATTTGTGTATGCTTCCATGTACCTTATACCTGTTAATGTATGGGTAGTTAACTTATTCAGTGATGTATCCGAATATATTGGTATGTGTATGCCTAAAATATGCTTTTACAAACAAAATGTCAAATGTGAAACTTGGAACTGGGATTTGTAATGAACGTATTCAAAAAGCACCAACTGCGAGCTGGAAACTATACAAAAGTATACTTATTTAAAGTGAGACTGCACGATCTGTTAAATTGTAATATATTGATAAAAATATGTTAAAATAACACAAAATAGGCAAGACAAATTATACATTGAAGACGAATTTCATAAAATGCAGCAAAGACAAATAAGCGCCCCGAGCCGATTATGACGAAGATATTACGTACATATTTTTATACAATAACCGAAGCATTCGTCTTTTTATTAGGATCGGAGTTAGTGCTCGTGCGTCGTATAATTGATATCGTTACAGGAAATTAAAATGATCCGTAAAACAAAATTGTGTCTTTGTGTCGAATGAACGATTCTGCACTAAAACTAAATTTATATTCACATCGTACATGCATGATAAACATGCTGGCGAATTCGACTGTACAGACATTTTCGATTTCAGAATTAAATATCTGGCTTATTTCGCATTCTCGACAAATGTTCTTCTTAAATTTTATTTTAATTTATATTGAAATATATGTATAAGTTTTTACACATTTTATATAAATTCATTAATATTTGAAAAAATCGTGCAGTCTCACTTTCAGAGGTTTGAGTTGTAGCAATTAAACAATTGTTGTTTTGAATTTGGATGTACTAAAATTTTACTAAATGCACATTTCTTGTGGATATTAGAGTAGTCAACTTAAATCTTTTGCCATCAGTATATCTCTGATAAACTAGAGAAATCTATTATTGTAGTTTCAGTTTAAACGTTTTTATTTCAGCTTGATCGCATTGAAATTTCAAGGCTTAAAGAACCCGTTTACTTGGAAGAACCAGTACTTGAAGTATTTGGAAATATCTTGAGATTGCTCGTTGATTGCGGATCAAACCCGGGACCTCACTGTTGCAAGGTGTTGCAAGGTGTTGACATATCCACTACACCACTGCATAACTCTTGTACTGACGCATATAAGGTAATCATACCATGGCAGAAAAAATGTAGTTTGAGTCCACCTGGGCAGTATAGAAGACGTCGAGTACAAGGTCCTGTCCACATTGACCCTCTTCTTTAACCACTGGTATGTTGATGAAGCTGTTGGAAGGCGAGTACCATCTCGTGAGCGATTTGCTGGTACTCGGAGTGTATGTCCGGAAGTATAATTCATCGTCTGTGTATCTCCAATCATTCTCATACAGTATTGCTTCGGCCTTTTTAGTAACAAATGTAGGCTTTGTGTTTAGTTTATCTCATATTTCATCAATATGTGCAGGTATTGAACTGTTTTATGCATGTAATGGCGATAAAACATTTTAATTATTTCTGAATATGATCTTGACAAGTCCGCCCTGGAGTGTGGTAGGTGTTTCATATTATTATAGAAATTAAACTCCAGATAAGACAAGAAATTCGTGTAACCATCTGCTATGCTATTATAAAAAGCAAGTGGCAAATACAACACATGATAGTTGATACAATACAACAGTGACACTGAGTATTAAACGATAAAGGTTTTGGTCACCACTGTGAAATGGTCAATTCATAGATAAGGGCTATCAAGCAAATTAAAGGCCGGTCGAAATTAGCAAAGAATAAATCACAAAGTAAACACACGGCTATGGAAAATTTCGAAATGGGACTTATTGTCTCCAGTATCATTAATAATAAGTATTGCAATAATAAACAAACACAACATGTACCAAAAATGTATGAATATCAAAGACTAAACAGGCTAAATAGACTGAATAGGAAGAGCAATAACAGTTCCCAGTAAAACACATTAAACGAAATCCTATTAAATAACCACTTCAGTAACGAACACATTGTTTAAATAAACCATGGACGATAAAACTTACAGTTATGTAGTAATCTCCAATATCTTCCTCCAGGTCCGTGATGGTAAAATGGACGACACCAGTAGCATCAGAGGTGAAGTTTTTCCCCCAGTAGTACTCATTCTTCCAGTGATTGGACATCATTGTCACCTGGATTACCTCCCCTGGGGCAGGGCTTCCATCCGTGTTTTTAACACTTACCTATTGAATGTGAGAAAATAGTTACATTCTTAAAACAATAATACATGGAATGTTTTGTGTGTAAACAGGAATATAATATTACATTAATGCATAAGTATATTGCTGTGAAGTTGTTTGAAAATAGTGTAAATGTATGTTTACACCATTGATCATTTATTATCAACACTTACTCGCAATTGAAATATAAGTTAAGGGAAATGGAAGTATTAAACAGAGCAGATTTATTATAAGGTCTGTGTCACACGTACCCTGCCTTTGTAGGGAAAGCCTGGCTTAAAATAGCCGTCTGAATCATCTTCTAAACCTAGCGACAGAGGGTGCATGCTGAGATTGGGTCCGTTCTTCTTGCCAGAAAGTTCAACATCTACAAACAACCGTTTACATAAAACCAGCCACCAAAACTATGTTCAGCATCTTAATACCATCTTTATATTAACGGTAATGTGTGCCATTGTTAAAGAGGGTTACGTGTGATACAGTTGTATCATTTCTATATAAGATACAATTGTTTCGCACTCATCAATTATACCGTCATAACAAAAAAGTCACCTTCTCCGCAATGGATACAGGAAAATTTCAAATAAAACGGACTTACTAGCCTAAACATGTACGAATATTAAAAAGGTTAACCTACCTGTCCCATCCTCTGTCACATTTGCTTCTATTTCCAATGTACCATAGCTGCTGTGATGACGGAAACCGAGCTCGAGTTCATCAGCTTGCACATGGAAGTCGTAGCAACCATCAATCTACAGTGCAGTGGTGAGTTCATTGTAAATTTATTTTTACAAAAGTGACATGGTTATGCTATAATGGTCCTTATACTCGTATACTCACCTACGTACGAGTAAGGTGTGGAGCTTCATTTTTAACGAAGATTTGTTTTAAGTTTTCATTTTAGCATCTATTTTCTTAAATGATTTCCGATGACCTATATAAGCAGCGTACCAGAACGTTTTCAGCAAGTAAGAAAATGGATCACCCAAGGATCATTTAAGATTTTGTGAACATCTCTGCCTTGCGGTTTAGTAGTTGACGTGGAGCAAAGTTTTGGCAACGGTCAAAAAACAATAAAAGACATCGGGCTCTGTACATCACATACAATGACACACCCACCAACCTTGGTAATGACCGTGGCGCAATACCGTTCCTTGCGTTCATCGGAGGCGTACCAGTCGTAGCCCGAGTCCCAGGTCTTGTACATGTAACACAGCTTAATCTTCAGGTCTCCCTTCACTGGCTTGCCATACGTATACCTACATGAAGACCGTTCATATTCTACGTTTCACTAGCTTTTGTTATTATAAATACCTCGACTGCCAAACGTATACCTAGAAGGATACCGTTGAAATTCTATGTTTCACTAGCTTATCGTAAGTATACATACCAAGACTGTCCAACGAATACATAGATGGAGACCGTTAACACTCTATGTTTCACTAGCTTGTAGTTAATTTAAATACTGCCAAATAAATACCTAGAGGGAGACCTTTCACTAGCTTGTCGTAATTATAAATACCTAGACGGACATAGCTCATATTCTAGATAGCTACTATAAAAATCCACTGGCTTGTCATACTGAACCGAGATGTAGATGGTTTATGTTCTAGAAATCCACAATGTCATTTCAATGATTAGCAATATCTAGATGAGAATGGTTCATATTCTTGTTGAATCCAATCAGAAAAGACAGAACATGATAATAAGCATTTTTTTAACAAATAAAACTTAACATTTTTTTTTCAACACTGAATACATTTTGAAAACACAGGCAAAGAGCAACAGTATAGTTGAAACATGGTCAAACTTTGACCTTTTCAGTTCCTACATATATTCATTTCATTCAGAAACATATTCATCAAACACGATTTTCGTGACACTTTTAGATATATATGACTTAATTTAAAGTTGACAAGTTATCAAAATAAGAGAACACTATTAAAGCACTCACTTAAACGATAACGCCATGATCGGCTCGAATTAAATATGAGAACAATAGGATAGGATAAATGAACAGGACATGTGTCTATACGGCATCATAGGTGACTTTAATGGTAAATTGCTTTAATATTAAAATGATGATGAAAACGTAACGGCATAGACAAGTTGTTTTAAATTAGAATGTCGAACTCTAAATGCGGCAATAACCAACCAAGCCACGTTTTACACACGTTATGCCGATTTTGTATGGTTTGTCATTAGTGATCAGTAAAATGGCATGATGAATTACAAAGAACAGTCCCAAAATGCTATTTTAAGGACAATTTTGATCTTTGAATCGTGACATTGATCTTTGACAAAGAGACACGAGTGTTACACACGAATGGTACTACCACTCCATGCAACGTTATTTTAAATTCTATCAAATATGGTAAAGTTATAACTGATTGAATGTCAAATTTTGACTTTTGGCCTCTAAGTGTGACCTTGACCTTTGAGGTAGGAAGACGATTGGTAAGTTATCGTGAAATAGCATGATAAATACTAAATAAATACAAAAGTTAAGGTGCGAACAAGACTTTTTTAAGGCCGCATGTGATCTTTGAATTCTTAAGTGTGGCCTTGATCTTTGATTTTGGGAGACAAGTTTCTAAACATACTTTTTTTCTTATGATCTATTGCATTTGTGTGAAGTTATTTCAAAATCTATCAATATATTGAAAAGTAATGGCGGACAAAAGAATGTTCAAGCTGTTTTATGGCCAAATTTGACTTTTGACCTGTACGTGTGACCTTGTCATTTGATTTACGGAGAAAGTAACTTTTTTATTGTAATTCTAACGATTGAGTCATAGTATTGCCTTTAGAGTTGTGACCTTGTTTTTGGAAGCACGTAAATCAGATTCAAACTCGGTCCAGATATTCTTTAAATAAACTCTCCGGTCAGTTTTCATCAGGATTGAGTCATAAATGTTGCAATTGTAGTGGTAACATCGAGTTTGTTAGTTTCGACCTGGTGACTTAATGTTTGGACGCATATGACCCAGAATCGAAATCAGCATAGATATTGTTCATATAAATGTTTTGTTAAAGTTTCATCAAGATTGGATTACAAACTGCGTCGCGAGTCNGTTCCAAAAAAGTGTAGAAGATGCATTAAACAAATATACCTGAGTGAGATTAATTCGAGAGAAAAATATAATACCTCAGACACTTGCTTTTACGTTAATGTTACGGTATGCACCAATTTTAGTTGAGTGTATCCAATACAATTCATTGAGGCATGAATGTCTTGACATTGTAGAGGTTTTCTCAACGGAGTGAAGGACTTGGCAGCCTTTTTCCATGATGACTCCATGGTTACTGTAAGTATTGGCAACATAAATGGATGGGCTTCTACATGATTAGGTTGCCTCCATTATAAATTGAAACTATTTAAATTCTAAATTGGAAAAAAATACACTTTTAAGAAAAAGTATAAATATAGTAAAGTATAAATTAAGAAATCTTTTAAGAATTAAAGTTCCTTTTTTAAGTTCACCTGACCTTGAAGGGCTCAAGGTGAACTATTGTTATCGGTCTATGTCCTGGGGTGTGTGTTGTGTGTCATCAACTTTTAGCTCGGTACCACTTAAGAGGCCATATTTTTCGCTATATCTTGATGAAACTTAGTCCGAATGATAATCTTTACAATATCTAGGTTAAGTTTGAATCCGGGTCATGTTTGTCCAAAAACGAAGTAATCAGGTAATGTCTTTGAAAATTTTGTTACCACTTAAGAAGCCACATTTATGACATTATCATAATGAAAGTTTATCGGAATGTATATTTTGATAATATCTATGCCTAATTTGAATCTGGTTCAAGAAAGTCAAATACTAGGTCACCATGTCATTCTTAAAAAAATATATGACTCCTCCAGAAGCAACAATAATGGAAATATCAAAGCTATTTTGGAATCAGGGTCGAATGGGGTTAAATACTAGGTCACCAGGTCAAGTCTTTGACAATACCTTGAACTCAGATGAGTGCTCTTGTTTTTGTAGTTTTTAAGTTATATTGTCACTTTTAACATGATGCTTAATTTTTAGCTCACGTGTCACGAAGTGACACGGTGAGCTTATGTGATTGTATGATGTCCGGCGTCCGTTGTGCGTGCCTGCGTC
>VMBQ01000108.1:375534-395271 GCA_007657795.1 Dreissena rostriformis | reverse complement strand
TATTGATGGTTGCTATGGGAAGGTATTGATGGTTGCTATGGGTAGGTATTGATGGTTGCTAAGGGTAGATATTGATGGTTGCTATGGGTAGGTACTGATGGTTGCTATGGGTAGATATTGATGGTTGGTATGGGAAGGTATTGATGGCTGCTATGGGTAGGTATTGATGGTTGCTATGGGTAGATATTGATGGTTGCTATGGGTAGATATTGATGGTTGCTATGGGTAGGTATTGATGGTTGCTATGGGTAGGTATTGATAGTTGCTATGGGTAGGTATTGATGGTTGCTATGGGTAGGTACTGATGGTTGCTATGGGTAGATATTGATGGTTGCTATGGGAAGGTATTGATGGTTGCTATGGGTAGATATTGATGGTTGCTATGGGTAGGTATTGATGGTTGCTATGGGTAGATATTGATTGTTGCTCTGGGTAGGTATTGATGGTTGCTATGGGTAGGTATTGATAGTTGCTGTGGGTAGGTATTGATTATTGCTATGGGTAGGTATAAAATGGTATCTATGGGTAGGTATTGATGGTTGCTATGGGTAGGTATTGATGGTTGCTATGGGTAGGTATTGGTGGTTGCTATGGGTAGGTATTGATGGTTGCTATGGGTAGGTTTTGGTGGTAAAAGTGCATACAGGTACATTGAACAATAATAGACATCTGTAAAAAAAAATGTTTAATGTTTGTACTAAAAAAAATACAAATGAAAAAATACATAATTTTAATCTGGATTTCTGCTACATTGGAAAAATGTAATCTAATCCATAGGTACAACCTAGATTGACCCATTTTATGCCGATTTCTCTCACATAATTTCAGTTGATATGTGATTTTAATAGGACTTTAAATGGCACAGCTTGGATTGTGCTCCGAGATTACCTGAAGTGGGTTTATC
Organism: Dreissena rostriformis; assembly: GCA_007657795.1. Classification (NCBI taxonomy): domain Eukaryota; kingdom Metazoa; phylum Mollusca; class Bivalvia; order Myida; family Dreissenidae; genus Dreissena; species Dreissena rostriformis. Next base: position 394,367 of record VMBQ01000108.1, on the reverse strand, counting down.
CAATCTGTAGATATCGGTCTTAAGATTTTATAAAATTTTATTTCTTAGAATGTCTTCTTCATGTTCTTCTACAGCAATGCAGATTTGGAGAAGAAGTGTAAGGCCCACCTATCCAGTATGACAGAGATTGTTGGGGACATCAAGTCCCTGTACATGAGATGCCCTGCCCCAGCGTGTCTGGAACGCCAGGCTGCAGGATTGTACACTGAACTCCGGGCCGGCCTGCATAGGGGGCGATGGATATTAGATGTAAGTTTTTGTTTAGTTTAAGCCTATTTATTATAACTCAATTGCATTGAAAGCCTAAGGCTTATTTGAAACGCACTCAAGTTCGTTTCCTGGGACTAGAACCAGTACTTGGTGTTTATGTCCATAGATCTGAAGAACACTCCAACAGTCGGGATCGAACCTGTGACCTCCTGATCGCTAGGCGGACACCACATCTTGAACACGACGGCGACCTATAAGTTTTTGTTTGTTGAAGAAATCTTATAAGACATAAGTTTTTGTTGCGTTGAAGTATGCAATTTTTTTAATTTTTCCTACATGTCATTACTGAGACTTACTTAATCATTCCCATGAATTAATTATCTTGTGGAAATGAGATACTACGGTAAGTCGTAGTCGAAACACAAATGAAATCATGTACCTTTCACATCTGTGCAAAACGTAGATAGTTATTGGTGGATGTTATAATTGTATTGTGGATCAACATATTTTAACATTTGTCTCTGACACTGGCAAGATAAAACATTTTAGCCTCGCTCTGTGAAAAGGGGTTTAATGCATGTGCGTAAAGTGTTGTCCCAGATAAGCCTGTGCAGTTTTCACAGGCTAATCAGGGACGACACATTCCGCCTAAGATGGATTTTTGCTTAGAAGAGACTTCCTTCAAACAAAAACTACAATAAAAGCAGAAAGTGTCGTCTCTGATTGGCCTGTGCAGACTGCACAGGCTTACCTGGGACTACACTTTACACACATGCATTAAACCACCCTTTTCACAGAGCGAGGCTCATATTAAAATGTGTTTGACTTATGCACTTCAGGCAATGCATTGTGTGGACCTTGCCCAGCACCAGGCTGCCCAGTGTACGGCCTCAGTTGACATTATTATAGAGCACATATTCCAGACCAAAGCTGCTACAGGTAACCTGGTGAAAGTGTGTGTGAGTGCTTCAGAAATTCAGAGTGTGCTCAGGTGGTCATCATTGGAAGAGCTTTGCTGGTAAAGTGCCGGAGCCGTATTCATCAATAATAAACTAAAATTTGAAACTTATGTGAATACGGCTCCTGGACTACAAACCCAAGTATCGCAAGTTTGGTCCCCTGCCTGGTGACATAACTTGTGTGGTCATGGAAACCTTTCTACATGCGTTTTCTCCCTACCTTTTTCTCAAGAAGGGCAGTTGGTAGTTACTGGCATAAATAATATGTACTTAGTACTGGTAAACCAGCTAACCCAGGAAAAGTGAATAGGGTAATGCTCAACCCATGATATGATTGAAATACTGTGAAAAACAGCAGAAAACCCAACAAAACAAACCGATAACCAAGAAAAATGCTCAGATATGCATGCTTATTCTTCTGACATCAACTTTTCCCATTGGTACATATCCCAATACATTATTAACCGCGTTCACACCAGTGTAATGCATATTCATTTTCGGTTTCGTTACCGTTTAGAAGAATCTGTTATTGTTTTGATTTCTTTAATGTTCGGCGTCCTTGGATATTTAACGACATCCAAAAACATTGTTGCTATTACTCATTGTTGCGGTTAAAACAAAGAATTTCAAATTGCGAAATGACGTTGCATCACGTGCGCAAACTATCTATTCGGCTCTCATTATATTATTAGCAGACGACAAATGCTGATTTTGATTGGATGATTAAAATACACTGTTACTGTTTACAATCGACATTACCGCAAGTGATGGATAACTGATTAGATAATTGATTGCACTTTGTTATCGGATTATAAGCAATACACATTGTACAAACACAGGGTCAGTGTGTTTATTCTACGTTTGTCTGTCAATAAACCAGGCTATCGCTCTTATTGATTTATAGTAGCCCGGCGGGCGTAAGCTGGAAAATTTCAGTAGCCCGATGAAAAAAATCAGTAGCCCCCGGGCTCCGGGCAATGGATTTGTCGGACACTGAGGATATTTGTTGGATTCAGTAGAATATCGATTTTAATTCACGAGTGATGATAAGAAATATATTTTTTCTATGATCACGAGTGAATTAAAATCGATATTCCACCGATTCCAACACATTTTCTTTTTATATTATGCTTACAAATTATTATTTTTGTATTTTTGCACAAAATAAGTTCCAGTAATACATTGAAATTATGGATAATTTTCACTGTTAATTTTTACTGTTTGAAACAGTAAATTATCAGTTTTAATTTACCGTACTGATATTTCTCTATAAACCACCGGAAAGCATAAAATAAAATCAATCTACTGCAGGTGACAAGAGAGCTGAAATGCATTCAGATCTATCAGCACTTTGGTCTGGATTTTCTGACATGGTGTCCAGCCTGCGCAAGAAAGTTCTCGGTGGTATTCAGCTGTCCTCAGAACTCAGCAAGCGGTCCAGCGTCAGACAGTGTCTAGACGCCGTGAATGAACTTGCTCCACGGGTAGTGGTGGTGCTGAAAACCTTAGCAGGTATTATAGTTTGCATTTTTTTGTCTGTGATGGGCATTGAGATCTTCTGCAACCAACTTTTTGACCATGATGGTTGCCCGCCCTTGTTCATTAAATACTTCTTGTACAGTCCACACAGGCTACGCAAGGACAATACTTTCCACTTTAAACTGGTATTTGTTTATTGTACTAATGTGGATTATGTTCTGTTGCTGGGGTATTTCGATAGTTTTTATACTCTTGTAAAAATCGGCACTGAATGTTTAGTCAGACAAGAGCCGACCTAGCATTTCTACGATTTCGAGAAGTGTTTTACTTTATGTTGGCAAGTAGCCGTTTGTGCTCATTTTTTGTCACAAGGCAACCTTTCCCAACAAAATGGTACATAGTTTACAAAAATCGACTGCCATTTAGGCACTCAATTGCTTAAAAATGTTGATGTAGGCAATTTTCCTGTGTCAAGAGATACCTACCTTGTTAATGTTTTTTATATCAGATTATTTTTTTTTTTCAAAATGATGAAAAATGTTGTTTTATGACATATTGATAGTGTTAAAGCCACAGGCCAAACACCTGTGCCACTTTGGGGGAAAATTGGCTACCTAATGCAAAGAGACAACATCTGCTTGTGTGTTCATTGCACTCACTACATGTGTATTTAACATTATTTGAACATCGTTCTGGAAAAAACTGGGCTTAAGGCATGTGCGGAAAGTGTCATCCCAGATTAGCCTGTTCAGTTCTTAAAAGGGATGATACTTTACGCTTTTATGGAATTTTTTGTTTAAAGAAAGTCTTGAAAATTCAGTCTAGGTGGAAAGTGTCATCCCAGATTAGCCTGTGCGGACTGCACATGCTAATCTGGGATTACACTTTCCGCGCATACATTGAGCCCATTTTTCTCAGAACGAGGCCCATTTAGAGGATGTGTGTTGTTTCAGAGAGTGGTGACACAGATTGCTATGGCGCGGTGCTGTGGCATCGACTGCTGTGGGCTGCCAGACTACATCATCTGGTGACCTGCCTGAAGCAGATGTCAGATCTGAAACCAGGCTTTCTGCAGGGTATACCTTTAATGAGTAGAATATTTTTATAGGTCTCTTCATAGTGAGAGAATGGCATTGATAAATCATTTCATCTACCCATAGAAAAGAATTGAAGAATAACCATTAATTAACTTTGTGTCTTTCAAAAGCAGTGATTTCTGTAAGTTAAACTTACAATATAGGGCTTAATTGGTTGAGGTGCGAGGTTTAAATTAAAAACATTTCTACCGGTATGTAATCTTAATAAGAATTTAACCAATTTATAAATAAAAATGTGTTAGTTACCTCTCTCTCAACACAATGCTATCAGGCAATTAAAATGTCTATAAACACAATGTTTTTATGCCCCCTTTTAAAAAAAAGGGGGTATATTGTTTTTCGCCTGTCTGTCTGTCTGTCATTCCGTCTGTCTGTCCAAAACTTTAACCAATATTAAAGTTTTATCATAACTTTTGCAATATTGAAGATAGCAACTTCATATTTGGCATGCATGTGTATCTCATGGAGCTGCACATTTTGAGTGGTGCAAGGTCAAGGTCATCCTTCAAGGTCAAAGGTAAAAAAATATATATAAAACAATCAAAGCGGCGCATTAGGGGGCATTGTGTTTCTGACAAACACATCTCTTGTTGATTATTATTATTATTACATAATAATTATTATTATCTTATAATGAAAATTTCATGAATTTTTTAATTGGGATAAAGTTCGACTTGTTTGCGTAAACCTTAAAAAATATTTTGTCATGGATTTGTACTGTGCAGGCTGGTAAAAGCAATTGACTTTCATGCTCAATTGAATAAACAAACTTTTGATATCAACAGTCAAGAACAACTATTGTTAGCAACAATAGGTGTGAAAATAGACTTTTAATAGGCAGATTAGCACTTTGCATTATCACTTGATAAATATGAGCCTCTGTCTGTGAAAAGGGGGTTTAATGCATGTGCCTTAAGTGCTGTCCCAAATTAGCCTGTGCAGTTTGCACAGGCTAATCAGGGACAACACTTTCTGCTTTTATTGTATTTTTCCTGAAAAGGAAGTCTCATCTTAGCGAAAATCTAGTTTAAGCAGAAAGTGTAGTCCTTGATTAGCCTGTACGGACTGCACAGGCTAATCTGGGATGACACCTTACGCACATGCATTAACCCTTTGAGCGCTGGAACCGGATTTTGAAGGCCTTTGCAAACAGTTTGGATCCAGATGAGACGCCACAGAACGTGGCCTCTCATCAGGATCCAAACTGTTTGCTATTCTGATAGTATTGTTTGAAAAAAAATCAAAGAAAATGCTAAATTTAGAAATTTAGCACACAACATTTTAGCAGACAACAAATTTCCCAGCTAAAAAGGGTTAAAGCCAATTATTTTTTTCAGAGTGAGACTCATATGTATCAAAACTCGAGATGTGACAGGATTAATGGGTTCAAAATAGCGATAATTCAAAATAGCAGAGTTCAAATTAAACTTAAGATTTCCAATAAAATTATATGAAGGACAAATTCGGGACTGACAAATACCTTAAAGTGAGGAATTCTTGTTAACAATATGTGAAAAATGGTGATTCACTTTTATTAGGGACTTTAAATCTGTTTCCATTTTCCTAAGTACACATTGCTTTAAATAAAGCCAATTCTTATCTTTATGTCAATTTTAGTTTGGTAACAACAAATTGTTGAACCCATGTTACGTTAAATTCAAACTCGCAAACTGTATTCCCATGTTACAGATATTTCCTCCCTGTTGAGGCTTCAAGGCGCGGCATCGCAATGTGAGAACATCACAGCCAGACTATTAGAGAACTCTTCAGTAAGTCAAACAAGTCAAACGAACATGTCTGCTGCAGCATTTTCACCTTTAGCAAGTTCCGTAAATCGGGGGGATAGCCAATCCCAGATTTATGCTCAAAGAAAGGCAGACAGTGGTTGGAGTAGTAGAAGTAGCGGGATCCAAAACTTGCCGGCCCAGATTGAAGATTTTCAGAAGAAGGGTTTGATGTCAGGTCTACGGTATATGGACGATATTTCTAACAAAGAGAACATAATCGACTTTGAACCAGTTGTGGTGAAATTGGATGAGATGGAAGAAAAGAAATTGTTTGCAAGGTATGTGGGGGCTATATCATAGAGGGGGTATTAATATTCGCTGTTTATCTCGACTTTACTTGCTACAAAATTTCTTAGCGGGATCACAAAATTACAGCTCACGCTAATCACTTTCTTACTGATATGGCTTGAAAGTGAGCCGCATTACAAAAATTAAACAAAAGTAATAAAGTGTATAAAACAGTGAAAAATACCTGTTTTGTCACGGACGTCGCCATCTTGATCGTCAAGTGATTTAACCCTCTGTATCAGTACCAACATTTTTTGTAAAGTGAGCTTTTAATGATATTTCATTTTCCTAAAAGCCCTTAAAACTAAACAAAATTAGTACATTTTGTAAGGTCCATATGAAGAAGAAATAAAATGATGATTGTAAGTAAGTTCCAGATCATTCAGGTTACATTATAATTAAAACGATGTTTGTTATAAAGAATAATAGACCTTTGGGCCAAAACAAGAACAATTCTATGTTGGAAGCATCCTGACTGTAGAATAATAAAAAGACCCTGGAGTGTTTTAGAAAAAGTTGACTTATGTGCAAGCTGAATTCATGGGAATTGTGTTACTCATGGTTGACTTAATAATAACATGGGTAGAGGATTTTATTTTGTTTGGCCTTACACAAATTTCATTGACATTGAAGATGAGTAAAAAAACTCATGGTTTGTGGAAATCATTTACGGTATAACATTTTATCTTAAATTTAATATTCTTTACTGCTGTTTAGTATCAATGAACAAATAAGACTGAAATACTTAATAAATTTCTAATTTCATTCAACCACACTAGTTTTTAATACTGTAAATGTGATAAAAGTATTCCTGATTTTAGCTTTTAATGCAGTGCAACACTAAATTGTTGACTGCAAAAATATACAGAAATGTTCCTTTTGCTGACTGTATTGACAACATATATTACAATGACAACATCACACATTTTATAAGCATATGAACATTGCTTTTACAGTATTACCATATAATAGTCATCTTATATTATGTTTAAGTCTACTAAGTTTACAAGATTATTATTTTACCAAGTATTTGTGGTCAGGATGTTTGTTGTGTGAATCATACTGAAGTTTACATTTATACAATTACAAAAGTTATTTCCTACTTAGTGTGTGAAGTTTTCAAGTAATGGTTATTAAATATGTGCACCGTGTTTGACATTTAATAAATCCTTAATGCCTTTTTAAGCATAAGTAACCCCAATAGGGAATAACAGTTGAATATCTTCCTGTGTTTAATTTTTAAGCTTACATTCTTTTGATTTAAAGTATTAATTGAGTATAAAGTAGTATTTTTAAATTCTTTAAACTTCTTTGAAATTTAAGAATTATTCAGATTTATTTTAGATTTTAAGTAATGAGTTTGTTTCACATTGTTATACAAAAAGTATATTTATTATTTTGTTTCACAAATGGCGCCAATATCAGCTATTATACTAATCTGCAAATGAAAAAACTGCTGTAGAGGTTATTTTAAATTACACAAATATTACATAATTTAATTAAAGCATAGTGCATAAGTATTCTTAAATAAAAAGTAAATGAACAAATATATATTTAATGCCAACTCAAAAACATCCATTGTTAATTTCATGTTAATTATCTTATAATGAAAAACCACTGTACATGTTATTTTAAATTACACAAATATTACATAATGTAATTAAAGCATAGTGAAAAAGTGTTCTTAAAAAAAATAAAAATGAACAAAGCATATATTTTATGCCAAGTAATCTTAGTGTAATAATACATCTATTATTAATTGCATGTAAATGATATTATCACTTTTAAAATGTAAGACGTTAAATTGAAATACAATGAAATCTGCAGGAAATGATTACCCATAACTCAGCAGTGCAACTTCCTACTTTCTTGTCAATTGTTTCATTTCAAGGTGTCAACATGTCTAGAACCAAATAGTAATTATTATTATAAAAGTGCAAATTTTAGCAGTTAATGAAAGCCCTACTCCATTTACCTGTATTTTACTTACCTGTGTCCATTTAAAATGACCACACTATAACTGGCAAGAGCTAATTGGTGAGAGTAACACCTTTTAATACAATGACAATTATCAAATTTCTTTTATGGTCATTATCAATTCAAATCTTAATGAATGGATAAATCATTGAACATAAAGGTGTGACAGTTTTTCTAGTGTTTTAATGAAAGGATGTACTTAATAATTTAATTTGGAGTATAAGAAATGACATTGGTACTCAAGGCAATTTGATTGGCCAATTATTTGACAGAAGGTAGGGCCTTTTCCAAGGTATAAAACCTAATTTGCTCCTGGCAAAACATCAAACTTGTTTGAAGCTTCTGAACAGTTAAACAGTTTAGTAACATTTTAAAATAGCCTGAAGTGTATTTAGTAAGGTGTTTGAACTTTCAAATATATTCACATTTGTGTATTGAGACTGATTTGTCTTGAGGACATTTTGTTTGAGGAAAAAAAATTGATTTGAGTGACAATTTCACTGGAGGATACTTAAGGGCAAATGATTGAGGTCCACAAAATGGCCACTGAGATCACTAGTTTGTCGAGTGACAACATCGGGTTGCAGACGGACATGAAACAGCATGGACATTACACAGATATGGAGAGGGTTTCCCCCGGTTACTACAAGGGCGACAACGGCATCAGCTCGGCCTTCGAGCGGGTCGACAACGGAGCGATCAACGGCCAGGACAGAAGAGACCTCTACATCAGCCAGCCAAGCTTCTCATCAATGCCCGTGTCAGCAATTTCCTCTTCGCACTTCTCCTCGTTTCCTCCATCAATCAGCGACTACCAGACGCCATATTTCCCGCCGCCGTTCAACCCGATTCCTCACCAGCATTCCCACCAGTTCCAGCCGTACAATCCTGACCCGTACGGGCATCACCTCTCGGGCTTCCCACAGGCCCACGGACATTACCAATCCATGGCTCCCGTGCTCGACTCCAGATATGGCAACTCACACAACTCGCACCAAATCCTTTCCAGCTCTCAGCTCAACCAGGACTACGGGATGCCCCCGGCGAAGCCCGAATACTCCCCACACAACCAGCCCGGCATGCAACACATGGCCTTTGCGGACGAGGAACAACACATGGTGCAGATAGAGACGGACGAATACATCAACAGCGACGAGGAGGAAAACGAAATTCAAGACAACAAGACGTCTGTGATCAAACGCATCATGTCTAAAGGTGATTATCCGAAAGCGATTACAATGAATGGAATGGGAGGAGAGGGTAACACCGGTGTTGAAGTGTTCTGCGCCGTACCAGGCAGGCTCGCGCTCCTGAGCTCTACGTCCAAGTACAAGGTGACCTTGGCAGAGGTCCAGAGGCGACTTAATCCTCCCGAATGCATTAACGCCTCGCTCCTTGGCGGGATTCTTCGACGGGCTAAGGCCAAGAACGGCGGGCGGTGCCTGAGAGAAAAGCTGGACAAGATGGGGATGACCCTGCCGTCTGGTCGTCGCAAGGCCGCCAACGTGACCCTCTTCACCTCGCTGGTGGAGGGTGAAGCTATAAGGCTGGCAAGGGATTATGGGTACCTGTGCGAAACCGAGTTCCCGTCTAAGGCTTGTGCGGAATATAACACCCGACAGTACCAGGACCCCAACGAATTGATGGCAAGGAAAAACATGATAATGGCTTCAAAGTAAGTAGTTTTCAAAAGTAGATAATTCTCTCACTGTTTGTATTAATACCTTTTAATGGTAAAAAAATCATTACATAATTTCTCCTTGAACGTTTTTTTCTTGTGTAATGTTACCATTCTTATCAATGTGTTAACAGGAATGAGTGTCCAAAATTACTCCCTTTTTTTGCATTTTAAATTAATATTTATATAAACCAGACACCCATTCAGAAATATTACCTTTTTAATATCAATAGCATAATAAAACCTCTTCTTTCCCTTTTCAGACAAGTCCTTAAGGAGCTGATGGACCTTCTGAACCAGGATCGATCGCCCCTGGGCAGCACCCGCCCACCGCTCATCCTAGACACCAACATGCAGCACCACCTTTCCCACTTCAGCCTGATCACCCATGGTTTCGGGTCTCCCGCGGTGGTGGCGTCGCTCACCGCGGTGCAGAACTACCTGACCGAGATGCTCAAAATCATGGATCCTAGTCTTAAGAAGGCCGATAAACCGAACAAGTAGGGCTTCGGATTTGTGAAACTATCATCACGTGACCCTTAGGATATCTCATAATGTAGTCTGCTTTTTTAAAAAGTGCAAACTTTTATTCAGTAGACTGTGTGACTAGAAAATTGCATAATTCCAGAAGGTTTTGCAATATGCTCAAGACAGTGGGTACTGGACTTAAAAAGAATGATAAGCCAGAAAAGAAGGGCGTGTTAAAATGTTTTGTAAGCCGATTTTGTGCTTAGGAAAATTATTTACATTTGCCAGAATTTTTAAAAAGTACATAAAATCCATGCTTGCTGTACAGGGATCAGACCCTTGTTATTTGTGGACCCGACACTTAGAAAGTGTCACTGAATGACCAATGTTTACAAAAGGGCTTACTGTTTGTGTTGTTTCATTTTTCCTGAATGAAATCGCCACGAAATTGGGGATAGGGGAGGGGGGTGGGGCAAAGATTCTGTGAGTGAGTCAATCTGCAAAACAGTTACCTACGTGGAATATGACAATTAAAACAGAATGTTTCATACAATGTTTGGAACTTTTTATATCACGTGTTGTAAGTACCAAGAATTTGATTTTTGTTGGTATGTATGTTTGTTACGTAAGTGTCCGTTGAGTTCAGTTTATTGTAAATTTATAAAAGTTATACATAACAAAATGTAAATACATGTACCTGGCATTCATTTTATTTAAGTTCTGCATGAATTCCATGTTATAATAACAGTTATATTGTGTTGAAATCCAGTGTTAGGATAGTGCTATTTCATTTGTGTGAATTTTGTAATATTATGAGATTTTGGTTGCTTTATATTTGGTATTTGTACAAATTAATTGTATGTGATGTTTATGTTTTTAAATTGTATATCAATAAATTTCTATCATGATTGTATTACTTCTTTGGTAGTTATATATTTATTTAGGAAAAAAATGGAAAGGAATAACTGTGCAAAGATTCTGACACAATATAAGCTTTGTAGATGTCATTATTTGATTTCATAACTATGCTACTGTAAGAAGTTATTATTCTCTATAATACTTTGTAAAATAAATAAATTTATATAGTAGCCTGATGCACCAATTCTAAAATATAAATAATTAAAACAGATATTGAGAGTATGCCAACAGTGTTTACAAACATATACAAAACGTAAAGTTATTTCGGGGGCATATAATGCAAACTTTACAGCAGAAATTTCACCAGGGCCAGACAAAATTAACATTGTCTCAAAATACATGTCAATGCATTTCAGTCATAAAAATGCAGGGTCTGGTTGCAAAATATGTAGAAATACATCTGTGCCAAGCTCATGGTGTTTTTGTTTGTTTGTTCTTCCAGGAAATAAACTTCCAGAATACAGTAAGCTACACATGTAAGCTTTAACCAAACTGCTGATTTTTATTAAAAAAAAAAAATTTAACTTGTTCATGTTAGTTCCTTAAGGTCAGTTTGAATACATAATTTACATACATATTAGCCATATTAGCTACTTGCAGATAATGATATTTATCTTTTATATGTTACGTTTGATTTTTTGTAAAAAGAGTTAGTGAATGTAAAAAAAGCATTATAATACATAGTCCAATCTCTTGTTCAAAAATAATATTATGAACTAAAAATTCCAGATAGAAAAAATCTGTTTGAATTTATTTCAAAGAGAAATCATCCTATTTTGTCAGGATGGTATTTTGTTGACCATAAAACCTGTCAAACAAACCGAGGTCACTGCATTTCTCTTGTTCAGTTAGAATTTCATGTGACACCAAAACATCCTTTGATGTCAACATTACAGGACTGGCTTTTTATCTTGTGATTGATCAGATTTTTCCCGATCAGATTGGGTCAGTCAAATATTTTGGTCCACGCTTTTCATTTGAGCCTTATCGGAACAGATCACCGAAAATGGGCTGTCTGTTTAACATCTACGTGATGCAATCTCACCCGCCTGTCATAATGGGTGCACCAACACGACACCTGTGTTTGATGTAATGTCGTGCAATTTGTTTTTATTTCACATGAAATGTTGGTAAACATTTCAAAGCAACATGTGTAAAAGACGATGTTTGTGGCCAATTTTTATAAATTACCATTAATGTTTGTTTTTACATTTGAAGAAAGCTTATTTCACCGATCTCTTCAATGCACAATAAACGCAGCGATATTGGCATCACATTTTTTCTGCATTTGATGCGCATTAAATGCAAATTTAATGCACTTGAAAATTCAGAAAATAATCACTTTTATGGAAACAAAGTGTATTTTTTTAGGCATTTTTCCTGCAATAATACACTGATGTGCGTGAAAAGTGTATTTCTCCTTGTGAAAAATACACTTTAGCATAAAATAAGTACCCTTCAGTGCATTTTAAGTGTATTTTAAGTATTTTTTAAAGTGTATTAATACATTTTTTTGTAAAAGATGCTGAAAACGTACAGAAAAAAAACACAAGTGTATTAAATGCACATTTAATACGAGCTAATACCGCTGCGTTTAATTCGCATTTAATACACTTTTTTTTCGAGAAGGGCTTGAATCTTTGTTGCATTGAAATTATTTGGAAATATGGACCTCATGTCAGTACAAAAAATTTGAAAGTCAGTCCAAACATTTATAAATATATTAAACATACTCAGAATGTTTTTCAAAAATGGGTTTTATTAAACAAAACAGGGAACATTATCTTACTTCAAAATAGTTCATTTAAACTATAACAGTATTGAGCTTCAACATCGTTCTTTAAATATCTTATTTGAAAAGATTTGTTGCTATTACTTGAAATTAATTACCAGTTTCAAATCGACTATACATAAAACAGTAATTAAATTATTGAATAAAACGCAAATTTTAGTTTTATTTCCTCCAGGAAACTTGTGGTGTAAATGGTATATTGAATTTGATTGATGTTGACAAATCAGGCAGAATTTCAAAAATAAATCAAAATGGCTAATATTTAAACTTATAGTATTTAATTTAGGAAAAGTGATAGGTAATTATTTTTGAAACTAGAAAATGTGTTATAGTTAAAGGCATGGTGGTTGGAAATAAATTCATTACAATGGTCAATTATTCTGAAAAAAATAATAAAATAGGATTTCATGTCAATTATTTGGGCACGAGATTCCCAGAGTATGGTTGCCAAGACAAATGAATGCTATAAATAAGCACAAAACGTCTGCCAACATTCTGTTATTTTAAAGCCCCCGAAGGTGGGCATATAGTGATTGCACTGTCTGTCTGTCTGTGTGAAATTCTGTCACACTTTGCGTTAATGTTGCAAAAAATGTGGAAAAACACTTTGCGTTTAGGTTTAGAAAAATGTGGAAAAAGGGGGCATAAATGTATTTCATCCTATGGTGACAGGTCTTGTTCTTACATTTTATTGCAATATCTGAAGCATTGTGAAGCTGAAAAAAGTTGCACAGAACTAAAAAAACAAAGACACAAACATGACTTGTGACTAAAAAGAAACAACTTTGAACTAAACAGTGATGATACAATTTATGAGATGAAATTTTCCAATATCCCATTAATAAATATAGTCAATTAAACTAATTGCCTGGAGGCAATTTATCAATAAATATGATCTTAATTGCGCATAGACAATGTGACACATCCACAAAATGTACAAAGGGTTGGGCTGAGGTTTGTTTTAAGGTCCACAAACATTTCAACTGCATGATGTGGAATTGGCTTTGAAACATCATTTAAAATTTACTATGAACCAGTTATAATATATATTTTGCTAACATTTGGTTACAAATGAATTACTTATTTCAGACCTTTTTACTAAGGTCAGACTATTTTCAAACATATTTTTGGTTCTTATCTTACCTCTTCTTTATTTTAAACAAACCATTATAATTTCATTTAACCGATTTTGATTTCAGATTATTTTTATATGATATTTGACTAATTAAGTATTCCGCTCCCTCAACTTCTCCAGATTTATTCAAACTTTCACTAAACATCATTAACTTTTTATGTCCCCCCAGTCTATACTGGGGGACATATTGTTTTGCCCTGTCTGTTTGTTTGTTGGTTTGTTTGTTTGCACAAACTTTAAGATTGGCCATAACTTTTGCAATATTGAAGATAGCAACTTGATATTTGGCATGCATGTGTATTTCATGGAGCTGCACATTTTGAGTGGTGAAAGGTCAGGGTCATCCTTCAAGGTCAAAGGTCAAATATATGGGTCAAAATCGCTCAAAAGGGTACATAGTGTTTCACAAACACATCAGTTGTTTTATTATAAAAATCTCTCCAGCAATGTATGTTCACTAGCAAAATACATGTAGCTATCTATGTACGCAGAAGGCGTTACAAATATTTTTCAGTTGTTCTTTTCTGTACATTGCAGGATTGATTGTTTAGCTTTTGCCATACAATTGACAGATACATTTTTTTCTACAATTTTTATAAAGATATTGTTATAATAGTATCTCAGCAAAGTTTTATAAGACACAGCCAATTTTGTTCATGAATCATGGATGTATGTCCCTTTAATTCTCTGAAATAAGCTGTTTCCAATCTTAAAGCCCAACAGTTTTTTAACTTATCAAATTGCTTCATTATTCACATTTTTTTCAGTGAACAAAACAGGCTTCAGTCCACTAATGTACATGACCCAGATCCTACTACGCATTCGGAAAACTCTGTCCCCACCAAAAGTGTGTTGAAAGAGAGGACCATTCCCAGGGAGCCTTTGCATGCACAGCCTACGCATCACAACACAGCGGCTGATAGCTCTCAACACATGCGTCACAACACGATGGATTCAAAAGCAGGGCATATGTTTGAACTTTTGGTAAGGGTAAGTTTAAACCTATATATTTTAGCTTGATTGCATCAAAAGCCTAAGGCTTATTGAAATGCTCTTGAGTCTGTTTGCTGGGTAGAACCAGTACTTGGTGTCTATGAAGGAGAACTGAAGAATGCCCCCACAGTGGGTTTGGGTTGAAGTAGGGTTTGTTGAGGTAAGGGTTGAATGAAGTTTTATGATGCTCACTTAATGAATTTTATTTTTGCATGTATAAATACACGATAAAATCAAGAAGGAAGAGTTGCTTCTGTTAGAGCTGCAACAATTCTTTTGAATTTTATTGATCAATAGATTAAGAATGACCTGAATTGATTATCAATACTAAACTAGCCAATTTGCATCTATTTATTGTAAAATATTGATAAACAAAACGTTTTTCACTGCAATGCCTTTAATGATAATGGATGCTTATTGATAATTTATATTATGTGTCCGAAGTCATAGGGGCACGAACACAATTCTTTTGAACATTTTGAGGGTGGCCAAAAAATCATAGAAATAATAATGTCTTAAGTTTATTGTAAACATTTGATAAGTCTAAATTGATTCAATGATGAGTCTTTAGTGATGCAATGGTGAATCTATAGTGATAGTATTGTGAGTGTAAAGTGATTCAATACAGAATCTAAAGTGCTTAAATGGTGTCTCTAAAGTGATTCTATGGTAAGTCTGAATTGATAAAAAGGGGAGTCTAAAGTGATTCAGTGGTGAGTCTATGGTTAGTCTATAGTTATTCTATATTTAGTCTATAGTGAGTCTATGGTTGGTCTAAAGTTATTCTATATTTAGTCTATAGTGAGTCTGGTTAGTCTATAGTGAGTCTATGGTAAGTCTATAGTAAGTCTATGGTAAGTCTATAGTGATTGTATGGTTAGTCTTTAGTGAGTCTATTGAGAGTCATTAGAGTGTCTATGGTGCTACTACTATTTCAGAAAGCAGCCCAGTATATAGAGCGTGCTACGATGGGTTGGGCGGACACAGACAACCCTATTGTAAAGGTTGCCAGGACGATGTCCACCCAGGTCAGAGACATGGCTCAGTACGTCAGACAAGAGGGGCCTATACAGGTAACATTGTTAGGGGAAAAGGTTTGACCTAGTGACCTAGGTTTTGTCCCCATATGAACGTTTGAACTAGTTTTAAACTCTGCCTTTTTTATTATATCATTGAGCAAATATTCTAACAAGGTTTATAAAGATTGGACAAAAAGTGTGACCTTTAGAGGGTAAGCAAGGTAAATGTTGTAAACGCAACATGTAGCTGATCTGAGGTCAGGGTGGCATTATGGCTTTCCATTGTTGAGACACAAGTTTGACCTTCATTAAATTTTAGCTTTAATACTTGTCTTCAGTATGGAATATTTAAGCTAGGTGCTTAACTCTACTATCTGAACAGTACCTGATACAAGATGGACCTATAGGTTATATTGTTGACGCAAAAATAATACCAGGCCTTTTTCTGCCTATCTCACGGGTCCGATAGTCTGACCCATTCCCAATGCCAAATATGCATATTTTTTGCCCAATTCTCAAAAAAAAATCCAAATTTATTTATTTATTTTTTTATTTTTTTTTAGAAAGAAGTGTCTTATGATTATTAGACTCTATATCTCAATTTTATTTTTTAAACAACAAACAAAATATATAATCATAATTTATATGATTTTTATCCAAAATGGCTGGAAAAAAAACCTGCCCAAATAATGCTTTTGTCAATGAAAATTCTTCCCAATTTGGAAGATTTCGCGACTCGAAAAATCCCAATTTTGCTAGGTACTTTTTCCCAAAATAGATAGAAAAAGGCCTGAATACAGGAAGTGGATTCTTGCTCTTGTTATTGCTTTCATGTCCTGGGACACAAGTTGTATCCTTTGTACATTCGAGCATACCATTTTGTATTCAGCATAAAATGTTCAACCTTGGGAAATGTTATGCCCATGTTCCTCTATAAGAACTATTAACTCATATTTTAAGAGCACAATGTTTAAATGAGGGACGTAGCTTCTTCATATTGGTTTGTTAAAGACTTAGGTTTAACTCTGGAACTGTATACCTCTTATATCATGCACTTCCCATTATTAAGTAAAATAATGAAAAACTTCTTTGTGCAAACAAGTGTCTGTAAGCTCAGTGGTGGAGTAGTTGGTACATCGGCTTCTTGGCATCAGCTGGTAGGTGTTGAGTAACCATAATGGAAATTGATTCAAAAATTGTTGTTGTTTTATGAGTTAATAAATTGTTTGAGAACTATATGGTTTAGTTCCTTAATTTATCAAAAATTGTCTTTTTAAAATGTCTACATTTTTTACTCTCAATGTCCAGCAATTTTCATCCAGTCTTCAACAAAATCAATATTTAATCAGACATTAGCTTTTAACCTAGAGGTAGAGGCGGGTCATCACTGTTCACAAATAGTTCTTGTGACTTAAGATTTCAAGTAATATAATTATAGTACTGGTAATATTTTTTCAAATGATGACATTTATGAAAGAGAAAAAAAATGTATAGCAGTTTAAACAAAACTAGGGAATATTCTCTTGGAAGAGGCTTCTATTATTGATTGCCAAAACCATGCTTGAGTTTGGGTTTATTGTACCGGTATGTGACATCTTAATGTAAAAGCATATACAACAGTTTTCCACTGAACTCACCTTTCGTGCCCCATTACAGAACCACATGGGTCTGGTGCAGACGGCCAGGGCTGTGGCTGAGAACTCTGAGAAAGTCCTGCAGTTTGCAACACTGCTGGCAAAACACTGTGTTGACAAAAGGTAGTGTACTATTAATTTCTGTTTTTGGACACCCTAAAAATCATCCGAAATAATATTAGAACAAGATGCTGTCACAGACAGTGTATCTCTTGCGACAGGTGCATTGTTGTTGAAAGGGTACAGTAAGAATTTTAAACAAAGCACAATAACTACAATAAAACTTACCCAATGGTGAAACCTTGACAGTGTGCGCTGAAGCGCTTAAAAATAATTAATCTGTACAAGTTTTACAAAATGGCATGCAAAATGTAGACATTGTGCACAAAAGCTTTTATACGTAATTTTTAACAAAGGGTAATAACTCCTTAAAAATAATGCTTTTGCAAAACTGTGACAATATGCGCTGTAGCACTTGTAGGTTATTTTCATTTAAAAAAAAAATTGTAGGAGGATTTGCACACAGAAGCTTTTATGTGAAATTTTAAACAAAGGGCAATACTCCTTAAAAATTAATGCTATTGCACCACCTTGACAATATTCGTGTAGGAGGAATTGCACACAGTAGAGAGATGCGTCGGGTGTATTCATGACTACTTCGGCAAGCTATAGCTGCATTGTTTAAATTTGTAATTATTGTTTATTCATAAACAAATCATCACTGCAATACAAAATTATTTTTTTAATTCAGTTTCAGTGCCAACCTAGTGTCCTACTGTATGCAGGTTCCCCTCATTCGCCAGCAGTTGAACATCCTGGCCACAGTTCAGCTGGGAACCGTCAACACACAAAATGTAAGTGGAGTTTTTATGATAAAGGGAAATAACTGTACTAGGGTACCGTTAACACACAAAGTAAGTGGAGTTGGTAGTATAAAGGGAAATAACAGTCCTAGGGGAAAGATGTATTATTCTGTTCTTGTGGATGGTACATTATTGTAATTAACCAGTAGACAGAAATGTAAAACCATGCCTTGCAGTGGTTTGTCTATGGGTTTAAAGTAAATCAATGGGATAATGCAACGTTGTTAACCATTGCAAAAAAAACTAATCATCAGTGAAGACAGTTGTTGATTGACATTTGTCCACACGGCAATACTTATTTGTGTTGTTATGCTTCCTACAGTGGGAGGCCTTAACCCTTTGAGCGCTGGAACCGGATTTTGAAGGCCTTTGCAAACAGTTTGGATCCAGATGAGACGCCACAGAACGTGGCGTCTCATCAGGATCCAAACTGTTTGCTATTCTGATAGTGGTCTTAGAAAAAAAATCGAAGAAATGCTAATTTTAGAAATTCAGCAGAGGTCATTTTAGCAGACGACAAATTTCCCAGCATGCAA
>VMBQ01000108.1:318053-371400 GCA_007657795.1 Dreissena rostriformis | reverse complement strand
GTAGTAGTAGTAGTAGTAGTAGTAGTAGTAGTAGTAGTAGTAGTAGTAGTAGTAGTAGTAGTAGTAGTAGAAGTAGTAGTAGTAGTAGTAGTAGTAGTAGTAGTAGTAGAAATAGTAGTAGTAGTAGTAGTAGTAGTAGAAGTAGTAGTAGTAGTATAATTATTATTTTTATTATTATTTTTTATAAGTATTGATGTTAATTCAAGATGCCATATTTCTAATCTGCTAACCTTATACGTGCGTATTTATTTTCATTAAAATGTTGTAAAATTCAAATATGTAATAAATTATTTAACTTTTCAGTTATTGCAATGAACATTATTGTACAAAGTAAATAAACATTACGTTTATCACCATCAAGATGAATATATGCAGGGTGCAGGATCATGTGACTTTGTGGGGTTCACAATTTCACGTTAATGGTTGTAAACACATCGGTAAATGGTGCTTTATTTTCAAAAAACTTTGTAAAACAATTTTTCATAAGAATTTCAACCAGTGCATAAAAGACAGTTTTTATGCTGCTTATGGATATTGGAAAAACATCAGAATTACTTTATTTAAACAGCCGGTTTTCTTGGCCAAAATTCCGATGTTAACAGCATTCATGTACACGGTTATGCTCCACGCAACGTGGAATTTTGGCACCGATTTCAGACGTATTCAAGGATTTATTATTAAATCTTAAGATATCGGCCCAAACTGCAAGGGAAATTGTAGTTTATGTACTAAAGATTTTTGCATATGTATTTCAATAAATTGAGATAGTTGCAAAAATAAAGGTCTTAATGGTGTCTTAACATTCTGTCCAGCTCGTGTGTAAGCCCCTAAGAACCCCATTGATCCTGCACCCTGGTATAACGACATTGTTGTTCGTTACTGGTATGATGACATGCGGGGTATTCGTTGCGTTGATAGTAGAGTCGGGGTCGCCCAATCCACGCAAATAGTTGGCTTACAGAACGCGTATGCATTAAGCTTTAAGTCTCGCAAACTACAAACAACCCAAAACAGTATCTTATTGTTAAGGTAGGATTTCACTTGAACAATCGTGGACTAGTCCTTATTTTCATATGCATGATCAGTGATTGATGTAAGGCTGATCAGTGAAGGTAAGGCCCCCGGTTTTTACTATTTTATAATAAATCTATCATGCTTCGTGGTTACTCTTTTATAATACGCGCATATAATACATGTATGTTGAATGCCTAGAATACTTTATTACGATCTCGATTTAAAATAAACTATGTGTACTCCATCTCGGCGATGCTTTCATTGTTGTGTGCATACGACATGTTACCACTACCTCGTCGTTAATGCATGCCATATTATAATATGGTTCAAAGGACCGCCTGACCTTTGGTAATCAGTCTGATGAAAGTAGGCTTTTTTCTTCGATAATTGCATGTACCAACAGTCGTGTAATTTACACTGATTGAATATCATCCCTTCAATTAATCCACGAACACGCGGTAACAGGTGGTTCCAAGGACCTTGTGTGTGGCTAGCACACGATGTCATATTAACGCATGCGCGCATGATGATGCAAGATCCAGAGGTTATATTGTACTAAATAATCGAGTCATGTAGGGCTGTACTTTCTAAAACAAATCGTCATTTTTTACTCGAAGGCATGTTTTACACTTTATACTGCGTCAAGTTGTTTCTTGGTTTTTACATGACATATCTGGGGTTTTTTTTGTATTGCTTTAGTCGATTCAGCCTAGAATGCCCTTTCAGAAAAGGTAGGTTATATGGCTCTCTATGAGCAAAATGTTGCATTTATTTTCGCTTAAAGTTGTCGCTTTTATATGGAATTATTTAAGGAAAATATAAAGTGTAATGTGACCTTAACATTTAACTCGACGATATCAAACGGTTAGTGTGTCTGACTACGCGGGACTTCTCTGTTATTCGGTCTTAACTAACGCTTTATTGCAATAATTAGGTTGTATTGTTAAATATAAAAAATCAATGCGAAACTAAAAAGTAAGCAGCATTTTTTTTTTAATTATACATAACATTTATTAGCGTTAACACATCATCATTTGGCTACGACAGCTATAGCTATGGCAAATAGAACAGCTATCTCGACGTTAATAACAATTGAAAGTCTATATAAGTCTTCTTTGATTAAACTCTCTATTGTAGGTCAATACGCCATAATTGACATATTGTTTAAGTATTTCGTCTCAACAATATATGAATGTCGTATGACCAACAACGGAACTGTAATAAGATAAGGTGCGTGTTTAACAAGTACATATTTAACCCTGTGGACGATTAACAAGTACATATTTAACCCTGTGGATGATTAACAAGTACATATTTAACCCTGTGGACGATTTACTAGTGCGAAGAACCATGTTGTGATTGTAAATACTTTTTTCTTCTTACACAATTTTCGGAAGGCTTATTGTAGACTATTTCTCTGGCATTTGGTATGTAACTTCATATTATATCGTCCCGTGGGGTAGCTAGGGTGTTTGTAGTCTAATTTAGGCAAATCATGGATAGTTTTTTATTGAGGGCTAATTTTCCGGAACAACCCCGAATATTCCCAATATTTATAAAGTATCTCGATATTTGCCGTCACTTGTGTTTTCAGGGCGTTCAAACCAAACACGTTCTAAGTGATCGCAACAACTATTCAACAAAAACTCAAGGAGATCTTTTATGCCCCCATTACCACCCAACTGAACAAATCTCGACTGCCTGTTAATGTTAAAACAATGGATTTGCACCGACTCAGCCCTGCTTTGACGGTGATTTTAAAAGTCAAGCTCACTCGATGATAAAGGAGTGAATAAACAATGGATGACCGCCTTGGATCGATTAAATAAAAGAGAGCACCGGGTTTATATAAACGTTGTAGAAAAATCTTACTGAATGAACTTGCGTGAACGCTGTGTTGTTATGAATATCATATACATTCTCTCGTCTATATATAAGCCGCGCAGTATTAAATACCGGCATTTATTACAACGCGGCCTAATTAATCGGTTAGTATTGTGATTTTGAAATAATAGCAAAGATTCGAACTGTCGTATGATCTCAGCCAGAATAAATGTTCAATCAAAAACACCACAGGGAATTTAAATAAACAAAATACAAAACAAATGTTTTTGTTTTGAACATCGTGCGGACACTAGTAATATAGTAATAGCGCAGTTGGTTATAAAAGTACAGAAAGTAGATTTAACGTTTCGGGATTTTTCATTTGCACATTTTTTATTGACACTTTAGTAAAAATGAAGGCATGTCTTAGTAGTATTAGAATATTTATAGCTTATTGGTTATTGTAAAATATTTATGAAATATAGCTGTAGGAGCTTAAAGGCTTTAAAAACAAATTTGCAATAGCTTTCTAAACAATCTATATTTGAAATTATTGGTAGCCCTGTTGATTATAACACAATTCGTGTATATGTTACGTGTTAATGTTCATAAGAATAAATACAAATGATTTATTTTAAATTTTGCTAGCCCCAAACAAAATATAATACAGCGTTTCAGTGTACGTTTGTGGTTGTTCTGTATCGCATGGGTTTTATTATTATTAACAATAATTTTGAATGCTCATACTTATTCTACAAATGCATGTTCATTTTTAATACAATTTGAAAGCATAACATAAATATCCAAGTGGCATTGCACAGAGGGATGGAAATGTACGATACAATTATTAAGTAATATTAATATTTATATAAAATGATACATAGATGCAAACAGATGAAAGAGTTTCAAATAATCACGTTTGTATTTGTATAATTTATATGTACACGACTTTGTAAAACTGTTGTCGTATATGTAACTGCTGTTCATGGTGTAGTAAAATAATAACCAGAATGAATGCTTGATTGATCACCTAATTATTTATGACGTTGAATGATGAAACAGTATTATTAAATTTGCATAAATACATACAGAAATATCTGCGTAAGTTGTGACATAAGCATATCATAAATTTTAATTGGTGCTCATGTTTTACGTAAACCGCTATATGTTTTACTACATCTTACTAGAATTGTCTGACTGAAAGCGATCTGTATTGGCTGTTGTTGTTGGCGCTATTATTGGTGATATTGTGACCATTGATTATCTTGTTTTTAATTTTATTGATGTTATTGATGTTGATGTTGATGTTGAGGTTGATTATGATGATGATTATGATGATGATTATGATGATGATGATAAAGATGACGATAGCCATTTTCTTCTTATTTCGTGGTTAGCGTGTCTTATAGTCAATGTTTCGGAAAACTCTATGTCTAAACTAGAAACAAAAGATGATTTGTGCTGCAAGACCTTTACCGCGATTCGTTCTCAACATAAAGTTACCATAGTTATACAAAATAACCTTCTCGTATAATTGTGGGATTAATACAAATGTTTTAAAATGGGCAAAATTGCTCGTTAAACGTCCATTCAAATACCGCAGTTAACATTGAAATAACTTAAATTTTACAAAAAAATGTGGTAACCAATTATAATGAAATTTGATAGTCGACTTTATCGCTAAATTCGGTGCATCTGGTGTGAGATAAATTGCACCAAATGTAAAAATTACCATTTTGACATAACCATTCTCTTATCGTGCAGAGAATGTATTCAACCGTTACAAAAATGGCCGTGGTTCTTAAAGCTCCCAATTCAAGTCTTAACTTAAGTTGTAATTTGTTGATTTTCAGAAGAAAAAAATACATGTATGTAAATATTATTGGACAAAAGGTATTAATTATCAGAGGTCTATGTTCTGAGTTTGAAACAGTCAAAATATATAATTACACATCCACATTAATTACGCCTGAAACCGCATTGTGAAGCCTTTGAAAGTTTTCCATGAAGAGCCGTGTAATATATTTTCTGAAGACCAGTGGTTTACTGGTAGTGAATTACACTTATGAAAGCGGTCGCAGTTTTTATTTTAGCTCCGCCCGCCAGGATGGGAATAGATGTATTCACAAATCATCTTAAGTGGAATTTTATCTTAAGTCTTCCATTTTGACACTTGCTCATCAGTAAATGAGTTAAATCCATACTTGACTTGACTTGTCAGGTGCCACGCTATCCGCCACTAAGTCCCTACATGTTTCGTGGTCTCATTTGCGGACAGGGTGGCTCCTGACTTAACCGCGCGAATGCAATTTTCTGCGTTTTAATATTCTTTGGGCATGTTAGACGTCCCTTTGAAACGATTTCTGCAAAGTTGTTTTGTTTTTAATATTTCTGGCTTGGGACTGTATATTCATAAAAAAAAAATCACTTGTCGTACAAGTTCCACAAGGGGCATAAAGCTTGTTTTATTTCATGATCTTTTCGTTCTTTGATTAGTACGTTGTTGTTGTTTCGATTTATTAACAAATTGAAACAAATCCCAAAGCTGAAAGTAAAACAGTTAATTGTTTGATATTTTTTTGTAAGACGCTCTTTCCGGTGTCAGTGACAAGCATTTAAAAAAATACGTTTGTCAAGCAGTGAATGGTTACCTTTTAAGAAAGCAATGACAAAACTATTGTCGTCTTGTATAGTAATAACTGTGATCGCTTTATCTTTCCATTGACTAACCACAAGATAACTGGGAAGTGATTGAGTGCGTACAAATGTTCTAAGCGCGTGTACTTCCTAAGACAACGTTTAAACTGAAAGATTTACGAGATAAAATACCTGACAAGGACATGTACTGATCACCCGATTTCTTTCATTTCACTTGTAAATTATACTTATCGAAAGTAAGTGTTCTCATTGACCCCAACGAACTTATCGTGAATGATATTTTGTATTAGTGGTAATATGATAAAAACATGGTTTAAACTTCCGATTACAGACTATGTTATGCGGAATACGCAAATATTTAAAGTAAGTGTATAAGTATTCTTTAGATCATGCTGTTTTCAAGTATTATAGTTGTTATGTGTTGACGACGACGTAATTGTATGTCTATGTACATTTAATTTTATTTTTCTATGATTAAGTTATTTAATTATAATTACTATTTGGGGGTACTGTATGGTTTCTCGGGTTTGGGTCTCCGGCTGGCGGTGTGTGTGGTCGAGCCAGCTCGGGCAAACCGATAATGTCAACACATGAAAACCAAGCGAACTTAATTCAAAATCGTTATGGCAGGGGTTCATTATACATGTAGGCAAATAAAGTATGAACATTCTTTCACTATAAGTTCAACATCAATTCTCAACCAAAATTAGGGTTCAAATTTCACCAGTTTTCTGGACCATTTTTGTGAATTTTAATGCCCATTTGCAACTTTCCTTCAAACTCGAGCACATGAAACACATTGTGCCTTGCTGTGTAACTTACCATATAGATGATAGCAACTAAGTAATCTAGTGATCAACCATTGAGATGTTTCAATTAATTCTTAACTTTGGACGCCCCTTTAAATATGCTGCCAAAATGACGTTCAGAGCTAGAATGTTATTATGTTGGAGTGCTATATGTACGGTTGCATGGAATACACTGGCTTTACGCAGGGCATATTTTTGAGCTGGCTAAAATGGTTATGAAAATTCAAGTCCTTTCTTCTGATACTTACAACCGTTCGTGCGTTCTGTTGAAAAGAACCAGGAACAACACCAGCAGTGACGGCTTCATTTTGTAAAAGAAATAGTACACATTTGTGTTGTCAGTTGATTTAAAAATAGCGTTTTAAATGACCATTTAAAACTTTGTAACATTGTTATTACACCACATCTGTATCAATTTTAGTAAATATAAATCCAGGCTCTTCATTTATTAATGCACCTTTCGAAACAAACGTTTGGATTGTAATTAAAGAATAAAAGAGGTCAAAATATGTATTAAATATACGTTATTTTTATGTTTTTTCTTCCCAAAACTGTTAGCGAGCCAACGGCACACATTGTTCAATAAAGAATTATATTGAAATAAAAGACCAATTTATAAATTTGCATAATTTTAATTGATACATACTTTTATGCATGTAATTGACCTGTAATTGAAAGAGCTTCCCGCGTCACGTCTATCGTGGACTGTTTTCTTTAAGTCCTTTAGATTTTAAATAAACACGTGAAGTCTTTTCGTTTTGATATCTTCACATACTAAAACTGTCACAATTAGTTTGACGTTTATAACCACAAACATACTTGAACTTTTAATTTCAAGAATGAGTTGCTCATTTAAAACAAATGAATTCAACATTTTTTTTCGCAAATGCTAACAGTTGTCACCAAGTTTTATTTACTTCTAATATAGACTTCGGATTATCAGGTTTGTCAACGAGATTCACTGCTGATGATGACTTAAATTATAAGGTTTTCCTACAAGATTCACGACTGCTTATTGCACTTTGTGAACCTGCAAGTTTAGTCTTCACTGTTGCCGATGCACTTCGATTGTAACATTTACATTTAGCATTACGCATTGGTGATACTTTGTATACATTGTGACATTGCCCTCGAACATTCTTTGCTGATGTTGATGTATCAAGGTGAAGTTGACCTCCTAATTTTGTTTCTCATGATGACCTTGCCTTGTTCTATTGACCTCTTAACTTCGTTACTATGTTGTAATTAATCTATTACATTCGTGGCATCATAATATTTCATTGACTACTTACCTTCATTACTAATAAGAACCTCGCAGTGTGACATTTACCTTAAAGGAAGAAGTCTTACGTAATTATGTGACTGTCATTGCTGCCTGTTATCTACATCTTGACAATGTCCTTTATTTCTACAACTGTTATTGACTTAAACGTTTATATTTGCCAGTGGGTTCGACTATTAATGTTAACCTTACAATGCTTGTGCGCAACCTTCTGCTTCGACTGTGACCTTCGAAAAGTCGGCCTTTATCTTATAATGGGACCATTGTCTTAGACTGTTACTGCTGCTTTTTTTTATTGAACCTTCACGGATAATGTTGATCTTTAACCGTCATTGCTTGTGTTCACATTAGTATTAGTATAGCGTTATGACATTGACCTGTAGCGTTATTGACCGATGTGTACATACTACAGGTAATCTCGGTTGATGTTCAATCTTGACTTGTTCATATACACTGTCCTTCGAATATATGTATAATACAACAATATAACATACAATATGAGATCAGATCTTAACTATATGTAAGCATTATACAATGAAATGGGTTATAAATTATGTTTATAGTAGGCTGTTAGTAGACCTTTATCCCCGATAAATGCCCTGGCATCGGCAATTAATTGATGCACATCCTAAAGGCCATGTAACGCAATATCCCAACGCGAATTGAGATGTCAATATGAATAACATCGCAATGCACGAAGTTTCCGTGCATAAATCATGAACGCAATCACGGTAACATGTTACAGCGACATGTTAAGATGTTTCAATAACATTTAAGCCTTGATTGTCTAGACGGTCGAAAAAAGATCAAATCACGTCCTATAATACTTTACTTTTTGTGAAGGTTTTACACCATCGGGATGTAATTCTATACTATTCAGTATTTACCAACTTAACACTGCATCGGTGATGTTATCGCAAGAAAGAAAATACTAGCTTTATTAATAGGTTCATTCTAAACCTTGCGCTTTTGAAAACTGGATCTTAAATTCAAATGAACAAATGACCTTACCGTGCAAAAATACTTTAGCAAGGTATTACCTTATATTTTTTCTTTCATCTACTTAATTGAAGCGAGCATTTGAAACAAAAGAGTTGCTATAAAGATAATCGATAGTCCTTAAAGGGGTTAAGCATTGAAGTCGCTGCGGCGGAGGAATACACTTCAAAAGGCTTGAACAAGAAGGACATGTTGAAGATCCTGATTTACAGAAATAGACTAGTAAATATTTTTTATTTGGCGCAGTTTAAAGCAACAAAAACAACGATTCGTACAGGCTTTTGGTAAAATATGAGCTTTCTGCGGGTTCGTTATTATAATACATCGATAACAATGATGAGGTACTTTTTGATAGCATTTTTGCTTATCGTCGTTTGATTAATATATCTTAAGTGTAAACTATAATTAACTCATACATTTGCGAAATTAAAGTTAATGAACGAGATATTTTAAAGAACGTTTTAAAAACATTGCTTAACAAATGCACGGGAATGTTAAACGTTATTCAAAACTACAAACACATGAACTCACTATGGTTGGGCTAAGATGAGACGCGTGAAGGTGGGTAATTCTTCTCAATTCAATTCAATTCAATTCTTTTCAATGGCTTTGTTTTAAACGTGATGATTGGAAAGATAAAGCTTCTATCGTTTGAATTGCAAACGACAGTGTTACAGTTTTCATACGAATGCGAAGTAACCGCAAAGAAGTGAAATAGCCGTAAAGAAATTAATAGCAGGGATTTCGTAGATGTTAGATTTATCATTCCGATATCTTTTACTTAAGTTAATGGTAATAATTGATACAGAGAAAGAAATAACATATTTAATTAGACGATGTGTATCAGTTTAACAATATACTTACATTATTTCATGGATTCATTTGTATTAAATTTGTGTGAAAGTGAAGTCAAGTTTTAATGGATGCATTGAATACAATGGTAAGTGGAATTTACATTATGTGAATATATATGTATATGAAATACATGTGTCGTACGCAATTAGATTTTGATTTCATTTTCGACTTGTATAACTTAAATTTAAAACATATTTTCATTCATAATTGCACTGTATTAAATCATTTACATTTGACATAGTCATTGTTCATAGGATATTCGGAACGCATATATCATTGTTCTTGACTCATCATTTACATTGTGAAATGCATATACTGTGTGTGCGATCTGAGATTGGGTTGACATCTTCATATAATTATGATTAAACACTGAAATGCACTCTGTCTCAATTGTAAAATAAGTTACTGGTGCGAAGAACAATGTTATGAGTGAAAATACTTTTTTCTTCTTACACAACTTTCGGAAGGCTTATTATAGACTATAACTCTAATATTTGGTATGTGACTTCATCTTATATCTCCCCGTGGAGAAGCTAGGGTGTCCGTAGTCTAATTTAAGCGAATTTAGGGATTATGTTCATTTTGAGCAATTTTTCCGGAACCCAAACCATCCGCTAATATTACAATGTGTATAAAGTATCTCGTTATTTGCTAAGGCCTTTACTCGTTTTAAGCGCGTTTGAACCGAAAACGTACTAAGTAATCGCAACAACCATGCAACAAAAACTCAAAGAGAGCTTACAATTCGTCCATTACCACCCAGCTGTACAAACCTCGGCTGCCTGTTAAAGTTAAAACTATGGGTTTGCACCGACTCAGCCCTGCTTTGAGGGTGATTTTAAAAGTCAAGCTCACTTGATGATAAAGGAGTTAATAAACAATGAATGACCGCCTTGGATCGATTACATAAAAGAGAGCACCGGGTTTATATAAACACTGCAGAAAAAATCTTACTGAATGAACTTGCGTGAACGCTGTGTTGTTATCAATATATATACACTTTCTCGTCTATATATAAGCCGCGCAGTATTAAATACCGGCATTTATTGCAACGCGGCCTCATTAATCGGTTATTATTGTGATTAAGAAATGAGAGCGAGATTCGAATTGTCGTGAACTGTCAGCCAGAGAAAATGTTCAATTTTAAAGACCACTGGGCATTTATTTAAAAAAAATAATAATTACAAAACAAATGTTGTTTTTTTTGTGTTAAACAAACGTGCGGACAATAGTAATAAAGTAAAAGTGCAGTTGGTTAAAAGGAAATAAAGGAGTTTAAACGTTTCGGGATTTTTCATTTGCAAATTTGCCATTGCCACTTCACTGAAAACGAAGGTATGTGTTAGTATTATTAGACTATTTATAACTGATTGGTTATTGTTAAATATTTATTAAATATAGTTGTAGGATCAGGCTTTAAAAACACATTTGGAATAGCCTTATAACCAAGCAATGTATTAAATTACTCGTATCTCTGTAGATAATTAAACCATTCGTGTATATACACATGTATTACGTATTAAAGATTATTAGAAGTAAAACAAATGATTCATTTTAAATTGTGCTAGCCCCGAACAAATTATAATATTGCGTTTCAGTATACGTGTCTGGTTGTTCTGTATTGCATGGGTTTAATAATAATAAACATCAATTTTGAATGCTCATACTAATTAGACAAATTAGCCTCGCCCTGTGAATAGGGGGTTTAATGCATGTGTGTAAAGTTTCGTCCAAGATTAGCATGTGCAGCTCGCTTTAATGATATTTTTCGTCTAAAGAAAGTCTCTTCTTAGCAAAAATCCAGTTTAGGCGAAAAGCGTTGTCCCTGATTAGCCTTTGTGGACTGCACAGGCTAATCTGGGACGACACTTTACGCACATGCATTAAACAACCTTTACACAGATCGAGGCTGAAATGTATATTCATTCTTTATTCAATTTTAAAGAATAACATCAGGAGTCATGTGACATTTCACAAAGGGATGAAAATGTACGATACAATTATGACAGTATAGAAATATTCATATAAAAAGATACATAGGAGCAAATAGATGGAAGAGTTTCAAATAATTACGTTTGTATTTGTATAATATACATTAACACGAACTTGCAAACGAATAAGGGTTAAGTAGCAATCAGTTTATAGAATACCAAACACAATCAACAAACGAAACAAAATACAAACAACTTAACTGCAGAATCTAAAACTGTGTTCGTATATGTAACTGCTGTTCACGGTGTAGTAAAATAATTACCAGAATGAATGCTTGATTGATCACCTCATTACTTATGAAGTTGAATGATGAAACAGAAATATTAAATTTGCATAATTACATAAACAAAAATCTGCGTTAGTTATGACATAATATCTTTAATTTTAATTGGTGCTCATGTTTGACGTAAACCGCTATTTTGTTTTATGTAATCTTAATAGAACTGTCTGACTGAAAGCGAAAGCGATCTGTATTGGCCGTTGTTGTTTGCGCTATTGTTGGTCATATTTTGACCATTGTTTATCTTGTTTTTAATGTTATTGATGTTATTGATGTTGATCTTGGTGTTGATGTGGATTATGATAATAATTATGATGATGATGATGACGACGACGACGACGACGACGACGATGATGATGTGTGCTTTAATTAGCCATTTTTTGTTATTTCGTTGTTATCGTATAGTATAGTCAATGTTTCGGTAAACTATAGGTCTTAAATAGAAACAATAGATGATTTGTGCTGCAAGACCTTTATCGCGATTCGTTCTGAAAATAAAGTAAAAAACAGTAATAAAATAACCTTCTCGTATAATTGTGAGATTAATACAAATGCTTTTAAATGCGCGAAATTGCTCGTTAAACCCCAATTCAAATAACGTACTTGACATCGAAATAACTTAAATTTTACAAAAAAAATGTGGTAACCAATTAAAATGAAATTTGAAAGTCGACTTTATCGCTGAATGCGATGCATCTGGTGTGAGATATATTGCACAGTAATGTCAAAATTACCATTTTGATATTACCATTCTCTTATCGTGCAGAGAATGTATTAAACCGGTTCAACAAGGGCTGTGATTCATAAAGCTCCCAATTCAAGTCTTAACTTCAGTTGTAATTTGTTATTTTTCAGAATAAAACATGTAAATATTATTGGACTAAGGTATTTATTATCAGAGGCCTATGCTCTGAGTTCAAAACAGTCAAAATATATAATTACGCATCCACATAAATTACGCATGAAACAGCATTGTGAAGTTTTAGAAAGTTTTTCCTGGAGAGCCGTGTAACTTATTTCCTGATGACCAATGGTTGACTGTTAGCGGAATTACACTTACGAAAGCGGTCGCAGAATATTTATTTTAGCTCTGTCCCTGAGGACGGGAATACATGTATTCACAAATCATCTTATGTAGAATTGTAGCTTAAGTCT
Organism: Dreissena rostriformis; assembly: GCA_007657795.1. NCBI lineage: Eukaryota > Metazoa > Mollusca > Bivalvia > Myida > Dreissenidae > Dreissena > Dreissena rostriformis. The sequence goes on along the minus strand of VMBQ01000108.1, from coordinate 358,532 downwards.
TCCATTTTGACACTTGCTCATCAGTAAATGGGTTTGACAAATTTAGAGAACTATCTGAAGATGAAGTTAGAAAACTCATAAATAAAATGCAAACAAACCTCTGCGCAATTGATGTTTTGCCGACAAAATTGTTGAAATCATTTTTAAAGGAGCTTCTCTCTATCATTACTAGACTAGTTAATCTTTCATTGACACAGGGAGTTTTCACAATGCAGTTGAAACAAGCAATTGTAAGACCTCTGTTGAAAAAAGCCGGCCTATATTTAATATTTTCCAACTACAGGCCAGTGAGCTACTTACCGTTCTTGTCTAAATTAATAGACAGCAGCTTTGTACACATTGAATGAACATGTAAATGAGCATGACCTTCTTCCAAAAAACCAATCGGCGTACAGACAAAATCATTCGTGTGAATCGGTTCTCCTTAGACTTGTAAATGATTTATTGTATGCTATGGGACATCAGGAAGTGACTGCATTGATAGCATAAGACCTTAGTGCAGCTTTTGACACAGTGGACCACGACATCCTTTTGGACGTTCTTAAGTGTCAATACGGGATCGATTGAGTTGCATTAGATTGTTGGACTCATACCTTCGGCCACGGAGCTGCCGCGTAAGTGTGAACCAGACGATGTCTTCGGCGCGTGAACTAGCATGAAGTGTCCCTCAAGGAAGCTGTTTAGGGCCTTGGCTCTATATCACGTACGCGGGATTCATATTTGACATTGTCCCCCTTCCATGTCTGTATACGGTTTGTCGACGGTCACACCGCAAGTAACGTTTTCAAGTCAGACCGTGAGGCTCAAACCATTCACGAACTAGAGAAGTTCGCTTCGGGGTTTTACGATTGGATGAAGGGTAACAAATAAAAAATGAATTATTCAAAAACTGAACATATAGTATTTGGAAGTGCCCTAGTGAACAAGTTAACCATCCAGGAGATTGACATTTGTGGTGACAAAATAGAGAAACAAAGCACCATCAGATACTTAGGGGCATATTTGGATAACACTTAAAGTTTTAAAGATCACATAAAGATGAAGTGTAGAAATGCAATGTTGAACTTTTTTAAGATCAAAGGTATTCACAAATACCTGACACGAGATGCAACCGAAACCCTCGTCCTCTCCTTAGTGATTTCCCACTTAGACTATTGTTACGTCATTTTGTATGGGATTTCTGACTGAGATTTAGCGAAATTACAAGAATTCAGAACATATGCGCTAAGTTAGTTTTAAATCGTAGAAGAAGAGATTGTTCTAAGCAGGCACTCTACGATTTACATTGGCTGCCGATCAAAGCAAGAATTAACTTTAAGATTCTCACTTACATGTTCAATTGTCATACAGGAAATTTGATTGAACTGTTAACACCAAAAGTTCAACGACGTTCCACCAGATCATCAGAGTCCTGCATCGAGTGTTACACCGTGCCATTCAATAAACGCAAAATATTTCGTGACAGAAGTTTTAGCACAATTGGACCCAAACTGTGGAATAATCTACCATTGAGTCTGAAAAAAATCTCCTCGATTGACTGTTTTAAAAGAAATCTGAAAACGCACTTCTTTAAAGACTATTTATCATTGTTTTAACAAGTCATTGAACTGTACAAAATAGTGAACATTTGTGATAGTAAACTAGAAGATTAATATTTATCTGTATCTTTTAATTATTCTGTATCTTAACTGGTTTTAAGATATTGTGATATGAAAATTTTAGTTTTTAGTATAATATAATTCTTATTTTTTAATTTGTTAATTTTATTGTTCATTTCTATAGTTTTATTTATATAGGTTATGTACAACGCCATTGAATATGTTTAAATGTAGAAATAGGCGTTTTAGCAAATAATCCAGTTTCAGTTTTTTTAAATGAGTTAAATCAATTCGGAAGCAGTCAAGCTGTAGCTCCAGATAAGCCTTTGCAGTCGCGCATTCTGGTCAGGGGCCACGCTATCCGTCACTAAGTCACGCTAAAATTCGTTGTCTCATTAGCGCACAAGGTTGCTCATGACCGGACCGCGCGTATGCAATTTTCCGCGTTTTAATATTCTTTTGACCTGTAAGACCTGTAAGATGTTCCTTTAAAACGAGTTCTGCAAAATGTGTGTTTTTGTATATATATAATTGTGGATTGGGCCTTTATGTCTCTAAAAATATCCTTGAACAGCTTCTTTTATTTCATTATTTGTTTATTATTTGATAAGTATGTTTTTTTCTTATTGATTTACGCATGGAAAAAATCCCTGAGCTCAAAGTATAACAGTTGATGGGCTTTTCAACTGGGTGTGTGTAAGAAACCTTTTACGGTGTCTATGCCAATCGTTTTCTAAAATATCCGTTTGTCAACCAGTGAATTGGTACCTTTAAGAAAGCAATGACACAACTATTGTCGTCTTGTATAGTAATAACGTTGATCGCTATATCTCGCCATTTACTAACTACAAGATAACTTGTAGAAAGTAAGTGTTCTCATTGACCCTAATGAACTTATCGTGAATGATATTATATATTTGTGTTAATATGATAAAAACACAGTTTAAATTCGGATTACTGACTATGTTATGCGGAAAACGCATACAAGTAATCGTATTAGTATTCTTTAGGTCATGTAGTTTTCAAGTATTTTAGTATTATTGTGTTGAAGACGAGTTATTGTATATGTTCGTACATTAAATTTTATTTTATTCATTCAATAATTTGATTATTATTACTATTTTTGGGATACTGTACGGTTTCTCGGCTTTGGGCCTCGTGCTGGCGGTGTGTGTGCTCGATCCAGCTCGCGCAAACCGATAATGCCAACACATGAAAACAAGAAGATCACCATTTCAAAATTGTTATGGCTGGGTCTACACATAAAAGGCAAATTAAGTATGCAGTTAGTTTCTCTATAAGTGCAACATGCAATATCAACCACAAAAGGGTTCACATTTCACCAGTTTTCGCGACCATTATTTATTGAATTTGAATGCCGATTTGCAACTTTCCTGCTTATTCAAGCACACGAAACACTGCATGTCTTGCTGCGAAGCTTGGACGATATCAATTGGGCAATCTAGTGGTCAGCCATTTAGATGTTTCAATAAGTTTTAAAGTTTGGACGCCTCTTTTTATATGCTGCCAAAATGACGTTCATAGCTTGAAATGCTTATGTTGGGATGATATATATAAGGTGGCATGGCGCATACACAGGCTTGTACACAAAACATTATTTTCCAACTCGGTAAAATGCAATTTAAAACTCCTGTCCTTTAATATAATACTTACACCAGTTCGTGCGTTCTGTTGAAAAAAAAAACAGGATCAACATCAAAAGTGACGGCTTTATTTTGTAAAAGAAATATAACATTTCTGTTGTCAGTTGATTGAAATATAGTGTCTTAAATTGCCATTTAAAAGTTCAATATTGTGTTCACTTGCTTCACCACATCCGAATCAAATTAAGTGAATATGAATCTGGGCTCTTCATTAATTTATCAACCTTTAACTACCTGTTGATACAAACGTTTGAGCTGCAGTTAAAAAATGACATAAGGCAAAATATGTATTACATATACCTTCTTTTTATGTGTACTGTCCCCAAAATTGTTGGCGAGCAAACGGCACTCCTTATTCAATAAACTTTTATATTGAATTGAAAGACGTATTTATTTATAAGAATAATTTTAATTGATAAATACCTTTATGAATGTAATTGTCCTGTAATTGGGAGAGCTTTCCGCGTCACGTCAATCGTGGAATGTTTTATTTAAGTCCTTTAGATCTTTAATGAACACGTGAAGTCTGTTCGTTTTGATATCTTCATATATTGAAACTGTCACTATCAGTTTGACGTTTATAACCACAAACATGCTTGTACGTTTAATTTCAAGAATGGTTTGCTAATTTAAAACGAATGAATTTATCTTTTTTTTTCCGCAAATGCTACAGGTTGGTCGACTCGCGGCGCCTTAAGTCTGAAATTGCAAGGGTAACAAAGAAAAAAGAGAGTAAAATTTCAAGCATGTATCACGCCCTTTACGACGAAAGAACATTATTCCTAAAATGATATGATTTTAAGACTGAACAAAAAAATCATCATCATCGTCGTAATCGTTGTCGTCGTATTCATCATCATCATCATGATCATCATCATCATCAGCAGCAGCAGCAACAGCAGCAGCAGCATTATTGGTTGATTTATCAAATCTCAATCAATCAATATTCTATTCGCTTTGTCTCTTTGAAGACACGTATCTAAAAGTCACGTTCTTCGGCCTGTAAATTGATGCATGCAATAGGTGCATATTCATTAATATCCAGCCATATATGTCCGCCCTATGCAAATCATAATGTTACCGCTTGATTTATGAATAAAGTTTTTGTTGCTATATGCAGGATAATGCACGTTCTTTGAATGCTACAGCCTAACTATCCGTCGCCGAAAATTATGTCTGCACATAAATAACAGTGAGCGATTAAATGTTTCATTGGTCGTTTGTTTCAGAGCGCTTTAAATTGACATTTTTCACTATTAATTTGAGTTTTTGCAGTCAAGTAATAATTTTAGAAACATATTTATTTAATTTGTCGAAAAAAATTGGCAATATCGCATGTCTGTTGTTTTTTATTAAAAACATTCATAGTTTTATCTCTTTAGCTCAACCCATAGAAATCAGCTATCAAATAACAGCTGCAACAGCAGCAACAACAACATAAGATACGTAAATCAACTGTTTGGAATTCAATACTTTTTTCCAAAGTCATAAAAACAAAAATATTTCTAAATTGCGATTGAAAATATTTCCACACGAACATTCGAAACTGAAAAGCGTTTTAAATTTTAAATTGCACTTTGCCTTACATAACTGCATATTTTGCCTTGCGATTAACTTTCAATGACACACACCTCTTCAAGTATACGACAAGTAATAATACCCAACAACGCGCGTGCAATCTAATGCGATCAATCGTACAAGTCATTGACGACGGAACTCCTCGGGTCAACAGGTATCACTGTGGTACCTGCTACGTAATCTCCTTCGTGTTTTTGTACTGCTGCGGCTACAACAACTTATAGCATTTTAACCGATATCATTTCAAACAGTCATTTACTTCTACCGCGCCGACCAAACCAGATAGTAGCAGAGCCTTGAACTGTTTTATTTCGATAGATAATGCTAATTAGTATTTCAAAAACTCAAAGTTTCTCACTGATACATCTAAAGAGCAAACGGCAATGAACTTGTATCGTACAAGGTCGATGCTCGTGGCAGTAATATTGAGCAACAATGCATTTCTTGTTCAATTGATAGGGAGATGAACTATTCATCACTTGTTGCAAGAGTTACTTTGATCCTCGTACTCTGTAAGACTTAATCGAGAAACTTTTCTCCTTCAGGCAACGTTCAGTGTTTATGAATTTGCACCATCTTCAGTACCAGTCTAGTGAGGTGTTTTTTTTTCTCAAAGGCCAATGCATCATAAAAATATTTTCTGAATGAACAGCTTCTTTAATCTTTTCTACGTTATCCATAATCACACCATTGAATAATCAACATGCAGATCGATTTGAATTTTCACTTTGTGCACATCAAAATGCCTCGTGAGCACTTAACACAGGTGAAGAAAATGCTTTCGTTGTGAAATATACTAGCCTCAGGCCGCATATAGCAGGTAACCGTTTAAATGAGGTGTAATAATGACTGTTTCTCGGCGGGGGAGGGGTGTAGATAGCGCTTAAGCCTGGTGACCGCTAGGTCAGGTTGGACTGTTATTATAACCGTTCTTCATCCGCTGAAAAAAAATATTGCAAAAGCTATCCTTCGCTGCTGATTTTGATATATAATACGACTGTTGTCTTCTAGATTTACTGCTGATTTTGACTTTTTATAACAATTGTGGCACCAGTCTACACGTGTCATTACTTGTCGTGCCGTCAGAGTATCAAGTATGTCAACACGTTTCATTGGTAAATTCATATTATCATGTTTGTCATCCAGATAAACCTCTAATGTTAACATAAGATTATCAGGTTTGTCAACGAGATTCACAACTGATGTTGACTAAAATTATTTGATTTTTCTACAATATTCACGGCTGATTGTTGCACTTTTGGAACCTCTACGATTTGGTCTTCACTGTTGCTGATGCTCTTTGGTTGTAACATTGGAATTTAGCATTTAGCATTGATGATACTTTCATACACCGTGACATTGCCCTCGAGCATTTATTGCTGATGTTAATGTTCCAAGGTGAAGTTGACCTCCTACTTTTGTTTCTCATGATGAACTTGCATTGTTCTATTGACCTCTTACCTTCGTTACTATGGGGTAATTAATCTATTACATTCGTGGCATCATAATATTTCATTGACTACTTACCTTCATAACTAATAAGAACCTCGCAGTATGACATTTAGCTTCAAGGTAGATGTCTTATGTAATTTTGGGACTTTAATTGCTGCCCGTTATCTACACTTGACAATGTCCTTTATTTCTACAAACTATTATTGACTTAAACTTTGATTTTTTCCAGAAGGTTTGACTACCAATGTTTACCTTTTAATTATTGTGCTCAACCTTCTGCTTCGACTGTGACCTTAGAAAAGCCAGCATTTATCGTATAATGGGACCATTGTCTTAATCGGTTACGCTGCTATTCAATTGAACCTTCACGGATAATGTTGATCTTTAACCTTCATTGCTTATGTTCGCATTAGTATAGCGTTGTGACATTGACCTGAAGCGTTGACGACCACTGTATACAAACTACAGGTAATCTCTGTTGATGTTCAATCTTGACTTGTATATATACTCTGTCCTTGGAATATATGTCAAACACAAAAACATGACATAAACTATTACATCAGATCGTATGTAAGAATGTAAACATGAAATATGGGTATACGTTATGTTAATTAAAGCCTGTTATTAGACCTCGAACCCCGATACATACCCTGACATCGGCAATTAATTGATGCACAGCCTAAAAGCCATGTAACATAATATCCCAACGCGGCGCAAATTGAGATGTCAATATGAATAACATCGCAATGCACGAAGTTTCCGCGCATAAATCATGTCGCAATCACGGTCAGATATTACAGCGACATGTTAAGATGTTTCAATAGCATATGAGACTTGATTGTCTAGACTGTCGAAAAAGTTTCAAATCACTTTTTATTATACTTTACTTTTTGTGAAGGTTTTCCACTCTCGGGATGTAATTCTATACTATTCAGGATTTACCAACTAAACACTGCATATGTGATGTTATCGTTAGAAAGAAAATACTATCTTTATTAATAGGTTCATTCTAAACCTTGCGCTTTTGAAAACTGGATTTCCAATTCAAATGAGAAAATGTCCTTACCGTGTAATAATACTTTAGCAAGGTATTACCTCACGTTTTGTCTTTCATCTGCTTAATTGAAGCGAGCATTTGAAACAAAAGGGTTGCTTGAAAGAGAATCGATGGTTCTTAAAGGGGTTAAGAATGGTAGACGCTTCGGCGGAGAATACGCTTCAAAAGGCTCGAAGAAGAAAGAGATGTTGAAGATCCTGATTTACAGAGAGTATGCAGAAAAATATAATGATTTTGCACAGTTTAAAGCAACAAAAACACAAATCCAAGACAATCAATTGAAGGCTTAAACAACACGTTAGCACATCTGCTTACGGCCCATTTATCAGCTGCGTACATGCTTTTGATAAAATATCAGCTTTCTGCCGTTTTGTTAATTTAATACATCGATTACAAAGATGAGGCACTTGTTATTTTTAGTTTTTTTTTGCTTATCGTCGTTTGATTAATACATCTTATGTTTCGAATGTGATTAACTCATTAGTTTGCGAAATTAAAAATTATTTACGAGATAGCTTAAAATATACCTTAACAAATACACGGGCATGTTTAACGTGTTTCAAAAATCAAAATCATTAAACGTGAACTAATTATGGTTAGGCGAAGATGAGACGTGAAGGAGGGCGTTCTTGCGTTAAACTCAATGGCTTTGTTTTTAACGTGGTGATTGGAAAGATATGCCTTCTATCAATTGAATTGTAAACCGCAGTCTTACAGTGTAATATAAATACGAATGCGAAGTAACCGCAAATAAGGTGAAAGAAGTGAAATAACCATAAAGAAAATAATAGCGGAGACTCGTAGATGTTAGGTTTATCATTCCGATATATGTGACTTAAGTGTATGGTAAAATTGATACAGTGAAATAAATAAAATATTAAATTAGATAATGTTTATCAGTTTAGCCAATATACTTGTGCTATGAACTGGACTATTTTTTGTTTAATTTGTGCGAAAGTGAAGTCGAGTTTTAATGGATGAATTGAAAGCCATGGTAAGTGGAATGCATATGATATACATTAACATCGAAATAAATGTGTCTTAAGCAATTCGATCTTTTTTCATTTTCTTATTTTATATTTCATAATATAAAAAAAATGTGTATATTCTTTGCATCGTTTTATATAATTTCAATTTGATATATTTATTGTTAACGCTTTTAGTCTATAATTTGTCTCAATTTAAAATATCGACCAATGCGCATGCTAGGAATGTCTGAGCGTCCATTTCAACTGTTGAAATATATGAGAGTAAGTATAAGATTTAACTGTGAGTGCTCAAAGTTCTGGTGTCCGTTCGTTTAATTTTAAATGCGTTTCGGAAGCGAGTACGAGTCGTTTAGCCCCATGTATGCACCATGCAACATGTACCTTCCGTTTCGATATAATGTCGTTCACGGCAAGAATGGTTAATCAGCTTTTATAGCAGGGGTATCGAGTGAAACCAGTGTGAACATACACGGTTCACCTATCAAACCTTGTCAAGATTATTGCACCGATGTTTACCGTCTCCAAAATAAAAGTAGGTCGAGCCACGTGGGGCTCTTGTCGTGTCATTCAACGGGGATTCACCATACATATTACAGCTCTTGTAATATACGTTGCAATAATAAAATTAATTGGAATTTACGGCCCACTTGTTTATTTATTTATGACTATCTGTGTGTGCCTGCACTCACACACCGCTGTTATACAGCTTTGTGCCAGAACGCAATGTTTGAAGTGTCGTAAATGGTTCCATGTCTTACTTGTTCCGNGGGGGGGGTTACTTTGTGGAGGTTGCTTGTATACACAATGTACCGTCATGCACATTGTATAAATGCATTTGAACGAATACATGGGCAATACGAGGTTTTCACAATAAATATTATACATGTTAATAATAGGTAATATTTATTGAACTCACTTTTCAATGCTTATTCAACTATAAACGTAAACGTCATCGGGAATGATATAAAACAGAAATATGTGCAGACTTATCTGAAGTGTGCTTCTTATATCTACAATCGTGCAAACTCGTGCACGTAAGAGCTTAAGAGTGGGTGCGCAATCGCATCTCAATCACAAATATTGCATTGACGCTAGATAATAAATAGGATGTAGAGATACCTTTTGTTCAATTCTGTCCCTACTTATGATACTAGGGTTAGGTTAGGGTTAGGTTTAGAGTTAAGAATAGGGATAGGGTTGATTTTGATAATGTAATAAGGAAGTGGTCACTTAGGATACGCTTTTTGCTTTTAGCGTTTATAGCTCGGGTACGAAAGCACCGTGTTGAACTCATTTGACCTCAAAAGCATCGTAAGGTCCTCGCCGAATGCCCAAGTGTCGCCCTTTATTGAAACGTTGACACGGAACATGTAGAATAGTATGCTAGTATGTTGTTCTAATTAGTTGATTTGGTTGTGTTAAGCCTCTGTTTATTTAAACTTTTTTTACAGACAATGATTCGCGGATTAAAAAAACGGTTGGTGATCTGACAGGTTGCTTGTATGCAATCATGAGTAAGCGTCTTTGAATGATCGCGCTGATTGCTTTGAAAACCACTATAGTATATAATAAAACCAATATCATTAACTTGTATTTGTTGGTTGTTACTTGTTTCGCATCAATCGCACATTCTCGGCCATTTCCGTCAAACATCGGATAAGTAATGATAATCTGCGAGGGGTACCGATTGGTTTCCCATTTCTATACAGTATTTCAGTCATTTAACGCCGGTTAGCTAATAATATCATATCCTTCGTAGACCGTCTAAGCAAATATAAACGTTTACCGTACTATACGTACCTAGTACATGTGCATGAAAGCAGTAAGTACAGAGAAAATAAAGTGGTCAGATTCTGACATAACATGATAGCTGATAACAAATATATGTGAGCATTGCTCTGTGAAAAAGGGGTTTAATGCATGTGCATGTGTCGTCCCATATTAGACTGTGCAGTCCGCACAGGCCAATCAGGGACGACACTTTACGCCTTAATTGTATTTTTTGTTTAAAGGAATACTGTTCTTGACGAAAATCCAGTTTAGGCATATAGTGTCGTCCTTGATTGACCTGTGCTTACTGCACAGGCTAATCTAGGACGACACTTTACGCACATGAATTAAACCCCATTTTTACAGAGCGCGGCTCATTTATATGTCAACTGCCTTTGGAATCATTCCGAGCATCTCTGATACCTGTCAAATCATGGTCATTATCACACTCATGCGTTAAAATATCATGGGGAGTGTCGAACAAGACAGCAATTTTACCAGATTTGTTTCGCTTATCGCACACTATTTCATTATCAATTGTCGCATGTTTATGATACAATGTCATTCCGTAATTTACGATTGCCGAGCATATCGTGGTATCTGTTAAACTATGCAAATATCGTTGACATAGATGGTTCATGCATCATACGTGAACGTTGGTGCAACCCTCTCTGAAATTATCAACGTAATTTACGAAGGCGATAAGCGGCTATAATGCGGGTTACTCGGTGTTTAATATCTACATGTATGTACCGAATACTTTGGATCCAGCACGACCGTAAAATAAAACGGAACTTAAAATACGTACTTGTTATCACTTCGTAGGGGGTAGGCACAGTTAACGACTATTAAAATATATTCTCTTCAGGTTATGAAATACTTTGTTCAAGTACGCGACAGACGTTCGTAAGCATGGCACTTAATATTTATGGCAAAAGTAATCTCTTTTAATTCTATACTAAGGCCGTTCATGACCTCTTTTAAGTAGAACCTTTGTGATACTATTTGAAAGAATCAAGGTTTATAACGTCCCGATAACGTCCCTAATTCGGTTTGAAAAAGTAATCTTGGATATCGTTCCGATTACGTCACAAAAACTGTTTGAAATAAATAACGATTAAATAGTTGCATCACAGGCTATCGGCATTAGCCGCCCCCNCCCACACACACACTGGGGGGGGGGGTGGTTGGGGCTAATGCCGATAGCCTGCTGTTTCCATTTTACGCCATAAAGTCACTAATATCGTTTGAAACAACAAATGTTTAGTACGTTGCGATTATGCCACTGTTTCGTATGATTCGAAGAGGCCTAAGGTATATAATATTTTGAACACCAGTGACAGCCTTCTTTGTTACATTTATGTACGAACAAGACAGTAATATGTGGAAAATTAATTGCCATACGTCTTGTTTTATGTTTGTTTTTAATTTGAGAATTAAGGAAAGCGTAGTGTTCTTTTGCCGTTTGTAAGATCCTGTGTGAGAATGTCATTTCATAGCAACCACGCGTCCTAACCGCTGACAGATAATCGACACATAAAACAGACTCTGCTACACTAAAAACAGAGTATGCGACATCAAAAAACTAATTCATAGTATAACAAATGTTTTGTTCAGTCTGATATATATAGTTTTTACACTCAACAAGCCTTATATGTTTGGCGTATCGTCCAACTATCAACGGAGGCAATGCGGTTGAGCCAGTTATATTTATTTAAATGTTTACAATGTAATAACAGTGTGTACAAACATCTTATGAAGGATCACGGCGATTATATGAAAGATAATTTAGACCACTGTGTGGCTTTATTGACATCACAGAGGCAGTAGTAAAATACAGAAAGGTTTCCTGTGTTTCTCTGTATTTTGTAGTGTTCCCTTTCTTGATCACAGATCGGTATACCTCTTTGAAAATGTGAAACGTTGAGTGTGAAGATTTATTACAGCGCACATAATGTTAAATTCCAGAAATGTAAGCGTTTGATCCGTAAAGGTAGAGACCTTTGTTTTTTTTAAACCTATAATCAGTCAAGTTTTCTTGTTAAATAAAAATCCTTTAAACGACCTGCAAAAAGTCATTGACTTCAATCAACTTACAATGTTATCAGTAGTTTAATTCGTTATTTAGTTTTCACTAACTAGTTCTTTTACTAAATTTTGGATTGGGAGAAAGGACAAATTCGTGTTAACGTTTGCATGTGTTTTGGTTCTTAACCAGGACATATATATTGGCTTAAAATAAAATCTTACCAATATTTGGTAGAGGCCGCAGTTAAGTAAAAAAAAACAGTATTATTTTGTGCGTTGTTTTGTTTTTGTTCTTCCCGTTGTTGTGGTTGTAAACTGTTGCATGTTTAATTTTTTACATACATATGATTGATAGTACATACACTATTAAACAAACGTGTGTAGTCCATCCATAAATTATCTAGCTTTCTTTGAAATGTACCGTCATGCTAATTCAAATGTCAATTTAAATTAAATGTACCTGAAAAATACGCGCAGTCATTGTCGTTTCACCTATCAGTTACTGTCTTTACGTTGACTATTATTTAATAAAGGAAAAACTCCCACGGACCTGTCATTCAGAAATGTGTACTGACTGATTCGACTTACTCACCTTTCTGCAGTCCATTCAAGAGAAAGAGTATATCCGCAATGGCAATTGTGACAATAGTCATTGCGGATATACTCTTTCATGGTTGCTTGCTTAATTTCCGAACAATTACCGATAGTGCTAAGAGGTTAAATAGTATGAGCAGTTACGTGTATCGTCATAAGTTATGGGCCAAGTGTGATGTAGGGGCATCAGAATCACTTGAACACTGCTTAGGGATGTATTATAGTTTCCAAGTAACGTTACTTTTTTACTTTGACGTGAAAGCTGAGAAACAAGTTTTACTTGAGGCGTTAAAGTAATACGCATTTATGTATAAAATAAATACTTATTCCTGATGTAATTATTAAACGGATCCCCATATGTTCATAATTCACTTTTATCATGAACCATTACTTACATTAGCATTGACAATTACTTGAATATACAAATAAGAAAACATTTAATGGTTAAATTGTGTGTGGGTTTATAAATTACCATGAATGAAAAGAGAAACATTTTTTTCAATAATAATCGAATTGATGTATAACATACCATTTATCATCTCTCTCGTTTTTATGATGTTTTCAGTTGTATTTAGTAGAGTGTTATAGATATTTGTAAAAAAAATACTGTAAAATTACACATGCATTTTTATGATTGCAACCGAATGCCCTCTGGGTTATGCAATGCCCCAGCAACCTTCTAAAGATTAATGGAACGTTGTATGTAAGATCTTCTAGATCCGCCTCATAGACTTAGAAAATATCGTCGTGTTTTCTTATGATATTAAAAGACATATCCAGAGGCAAGACTAGGTTTTTTTTTCCAGATTAGCTTCCAAGGCCCAGAAAAAAACTGAAACAGTGAAAATTGGCTCGTTCTTTGTAATGTGAAGGACTTTTTTCAGTTCAATGATTTTTCAGAATTACAAGCTCTTTAGCAAAAAGTACTTCACGGCGACCTTTCAATTTCTCCTTTTTTAGATTTTATTCTATGTTTTTTTACTTTATTAAAAGTTCGAGCACTTTTGATCATTTTATAAGTTAAATATATGTGTATATATTGTTATTCTGAAAATGTAATATGAAAACATAATACCAGAAATAAAATCATTATCAATTCCTAATATCCTTAAATATTCATTTTGCGTTTACATTTAGTTTTTCAATTAGTTCAACAGATATAGACATATATAGATATATTGTAACTTATGTTCAATAAGTCTATTCTCACTTGCCTCATATTAAAGACCAAAAAATTGTGTCTCTCATGTCAGCTTTTTGTTTCTATCTGTACACATCCGAAAAAGAACTTTGAAAATAAATGTGCATTAAAAAAAAGTATGTTTTCAATGGATAACCGATATGTATTTTGAGAAATTAATATTTTAATACACAGAGAACAATTGTACACAATATCATTTACATGTGTATACATTTAACATAGCAGAGTGACTAGACACTTTAAAGTCTATTAACAACCAGTGCGGAAGGATGACATGTATTTGTCAAAAATGAAAGCTCGTCCGTTGTTTTTTCTCATACAAATATCACTCAGTAGACTGGAAGTATATTACTAGCATCTAACCGTACCGTGTATCATATGCGTTGGACGGCGTTGTGGTCATGTGGTGTCTCACTCTTGATCAGCAGACGATTTATTTCATCAATCGTGATACATCGACTATCTCCGGAATGCTCCGCAAGACAGGCAATAAAGCGTCCACCCAGTATGTTGTCTTTTTGATAACAATACCAGAAATAAATCATGGTTTCGAAACTAGACAACGAAGTGCTAAGTTGAGACATAATGGCTTGTTATCAATTAACGATAACACATGCACAAGTAGAACACTTTTTGTTAAATTGATAAATAATGGAATTATGATTGCTCTTAGTAGTAAAAGCAGTTATTGCAGTTTGTTGTTGTTACTCTAGTTAAACAAAAAATAACAACCCAACTACTGCTACTAATGCTGTTGCTACTGCTGCTTCTGCTTCTTATACTGGTATTGTTACTGCTACTGTATTTAGTTCTTATAGAAGATTTGGTGTACTTGCTAACCCATGATACCTTTAATTCTCCATAGTCGATGGGAAACAGCGAGTAATCAGAACCTCTGCCCACAATTGAATTGGATTTAACGCCCGTGATTGGGTATAATATATTGCCATAGACGTGTGTATTGCTTAATGTTAATTGCAAGTCAATGTATGCAGTGTATGTAAGGCTAATCGTCGTTTAAATTTTGAAAAATTATTTCACTTTTCACGGTCATCATGTGGTAAGTTTGCATTTTCAATTGGAATTTATGTAATATTTTTTTTGGACGACTCGTTAAGGAGGACAAGTCGCTGCCTTTCCGAGTAGCCTGTGTTAACTGATCCATTGTGTTGTTATTTCGTGTATATGGAACACTGTTGGATGCCATCGAGACTTCGTGGTTGAAGACAACACTTTTCCCCGTGCTAATAAATTTATAATAAATAATGACAAAACAAATAAATAAAATAACATCACTGGATTTTTGTGATTGATATGACCGAACATTGTCTTGTTTCGGAAGGATTTGGTAACGTATGGTTCGATTTCTATCTAGGCAGTGTCACATTACTGGCAGTCATAATCGTATAATCGTATAAACATTATATTGAATGTACTTGTCGTGCATAATATATAATTAGTTTAGAGGTCCCTAATACTTTGCATTGATCGGTCTAATATATTCCCCCTCCGAAGAAAATAGATATGGTAGGCATCATTCCGCCTGTCCGTGCGTGCATGTATGGGTGCGTGCGTGGGTGCATTCTGTTTTGCATATTCAAGGGGTAACTTGTATTATTTAAAGCACCAGCGGATTTTAATAAGAGATTCTCTCTTGTAGGCGTCTCCTAAAATTCGTGATTCGCAACTATCGTATGAGCCGCGTCGTGCGGAAAAAGGAATTATGCCATATGCGCCAAGCGTAACTCCAGACCAATCTGCGCATCCTGGTCAGAAGCACCCTTGTCCGCTATAAAGTCATGAGATGTTTCGTGATCTCAGTATCGGAAATTATGACTTCAAATCAGAGCATACAGATGTAGGGGCATTNTATCTGCAGATGATGTTGTTTTACTGGCAGACAATGCACAAGACCTTCAACTTTTGTTAGATTGTTTATCTTCATGGTGTTTACAAAATAAGATGAATATCAATTGTGAAACATAAAAAATTGTCCATTTTAGACCTAAAAGTTTTATGAAAACTGATTTTAATTTTAACACTGATGGTCAACCTTTGGAAATTGTACATTGTTATAGATATCTTGGTGTCGTTCTAAATGAATTTTTAGATTATCATGAAATAGCAAAATATGTGGCTATGTCTGCCTCTAGAGCATTAGGTTTAATTATTTCAAAAAGTAAAGCATTTGGAGGTTTCCAATATTCTACTTTCACCAAGCTGTTTGATTCTATGGTTTGGCCTATTATCAGCTATAGTGCACCAATATGGGGCGTTAAATCTTACTCGTGTATTAATGCTGTCCAGAATCGTGCAATGCGGTATCATTTAGGTGTCTGTAAATACATCCCTAACGCGGCAGTTCTTTGTGAAATGGGTTGGAAACCACCAATTGTAAAGCAATGGGGAGCTGTAATTAGACAACATTTTAGAAATGTAAATATAAATGATTCCAGAATAAATAAGAAAATGTACTTGTGGTCTAAATCAAGAAATGTTAAAAATAGCTACTTAAGAATAAAGTCATGTCTGAGAGATGTAAACATGTCTGATTTAGTTGATGTACCTATTAACACTATTAAATATGTTGTAAATGATGTAGAATCTAGGATTCTGGAAAAAGAAATTGTCAAATGGAGAAGTGCAGTCAGTAGTAATACTGAAACTAGAGGTGTTGGTAGTAATACATTGAGACTGTATAGATAATTTAAAATT
The DNA here is from genome assembly GCA_007657795.1 of Dreissena rostriformis. Classification (NCBI taxonomy): domain Eukaryota; kingdom Metazoa; phylum Mollusca; class Bivalvia; order Myida; family Dreissenidae; genus Dreissena; species Dreissena rostriformis. The sequence goes on along the minus strand of VMBQ01000108.1, from coordinate 341,886 downwards.
ACACTTTGGAACAGAAACTTATGTTAAAGACAGCATACCATTTTTGTATAGAAGTGCATTAGCTATGTTTCGATGCGGTGTGGCACCGCTTAGATTAGAAACTGGTCGATATGAAAATATTGAATTGGGTAATAGAACATGTTTCCATTGTAAAAACATAGTGGAGGATGAGATACATGTACTTTTTCATTGTCCTTTATGTGTGAATATTAGGAAAAATTTAATGGACATTGTTATTGAAACTTCAAATTGTCACAACATGTCAGATACTGAGAAACTTAAATTCATTTTTACAGATGAGAGGGTGCTTTATATATCAGCCAAATCCTTTTTTAATATTCTTAAAGAAAGAAGGATTTTTGTATATTAAAAATGAATTGTATATACTAAAGTTGTATACTGTACATTTGTAAAATAGTTTATAGACTAGTCTATGTTTTAAGAAGCAAGTGGTATTTTAATGTATTAACAATATTGACAAGTGGAAATAATACAACATAGTCTTAGATATAATAACTAATTTTATAAGAAGTTAGTTTTAACCATGTGGCAGTAAATTGATAGTCGAGAATTGTAAATGTATATAATTATATAGTCTCTTATAAATCATATTATGATTGGTCGCATACATGTAACTGTACTTTTTATATGTTTTTTTGTATATGTACTGCGAATGAGACTTTAATAAAACATTGATTGAATTGACTTAATTCGCGAATAATGAATAAGCAACTCGTTCCCCGTTCAGTATTCAAACCATATATAAGCAGTTGTTGCTTTGTAACTAAACGACCAAATGGTACTCTTTTTATATTAAAGATGAATCTAATTGACAAATTAAAGTATGTGTCAGGGTACTCGAACACATTAACTTAATTTATTATGATACATTATCATAAAAAAGGAATTATTGTTAAGCGTGGAATTAATTCGTTGTAATTGAATTAATTAGCGACATCTATTAAATAATTTGCTTGTGAATTGATCGACAAAGAACGTTAATGCACGTTAATGCATTGTATCAATAGTACCTAATTAATTGGCCCACGTCATGCGAAAATTAGTCGTATGTTATATGCGGCCGGCGTAGTTCCAGAACAGCCTGCGCATGCGCTCAGTCTGATCAGGAGCTACTGTGTCCTCCAATGAGACCAGGAAACTTTGCGTGACTTTGTATCGGACAGTGTAGCTCCTGATCAGACTGCGCAATTCTGCAGGCTGGTCTGGAGCTACGCTGGTCGCATACGGCATTAGATCCATTTTCGCATTACGCTGCTTAATTAATAATGTTATGCACTCTATCGACCATGCATGTTACAGTCCAATTCCTGCTGTTCTTAAACAACCATGCCCTTTTCAGTAAAAGTAAACCCTTTGTGACTGAAAAAGTTCAATAGACGAAACTGATAAATGGACAAAAAGGTTTAATAAGCGTGTATGGAAACCTCGCAGTCAACGTTTTGTGAAAAAAGTATAACATACGTATAAGATATATGTTCGTCAGATTAACATTTTATGGCGCTTTTTTATTCCTGTGTACCAGGCAATTAATTTTTTTTTAACCTAATAGATGTCCTACTATATTATCAGTTGCTTTATGTTTCGTTCATTTGGATACACGATTAAAGGCGCATTTTAGGTGCACTGGGTTGTTAATGAGCATGTGTACCTTCTCCGCACTACAGAGAGCAAAGACACGGATCAGTCGAGTTCATTTGTTTGATTTCAGATTTATTCTTCCTAATAACAGGAAGAAATTAATTAATGTGATTACTTCTCCTTTGTGTTGGACATGCGTCGTGTAACGTGGTGTTTTATCTACAACCATATGTTGTTCTGGACACATGAATATGGCCAATCGTGATACATCGACTATCTCCGGAATCCTCCGTAATGCAATTTTCGTCTGCTGATCCAGAACGGAATATGGCGGCGTAAATGGGCGAAATTAAAGATGCATGCAGCATGATTTCAGAATTAAATCTGTTAATCTTCATCAATAGAAATTACATTTCCCGACAATGATAAAGTGTTGATTACATTACGTCAAACTGTAAGATTTATTCTTTTGAAAACGCTTGTTTACTGAATTACTTCATATGACTAAGTAGGAAAAAACGTCACTGGAAGTTTGTTTTCAATTTTACCCATTCATTATAAAAAGATGGTATGTAAAGAGGTCGCCTTGTTTAGCGAAAAGGCCCTTGCATTTGAAATTATTCATAATAAAAATAATCAAACAAATCAAATCAAAGTCAATAATATTAAGAATTAGTGTATAAATGTGAGTTAAGCCATTACTTATTTTAATAATTATAGAGACTCTGATATTATTGAGATTTTTTTCAAATCTTCAATTTTACATTATGCGTTTATTGTAGGCTTTATATAATTTTGTATCTGAATCTTTGGTTATAATTATGTGTTCTAGTCATTTCAAAGTTTATAACCATGCGTAGCAGACATATTGACACACCAAACGACTGTTTTAAAACCAAACGACCATTCACGAAGGAAACAATCTGTCACATTCCGATATTTTGATTTCTCGATGACCGCATCGGTAATAAATTGGAAGTACGAGTTATTTGAAAGGGAAGACTTTATTCAAATAAAAAAGAAGCTGTTGTGTTCTGGATTCTATTTTGACTGTTTTACAGCGTATTGTAAGTTGGAGTGATGTAGCCTTGGTCGAACACCTAGACATAAATAATCGTTGTTATTAGAGAAAACGTAAATTCAATATAACGCTGGCTTAGTATTATTTTTTTCGTCACGAGGCAACCTTTTCCAACAAAATGGTACATAGTTTTCGAAAATCGACCGCCATTTAGTCAATTAATCGCTTAAAATGTTGATGATGGTGATTTTTTCTGTGTCAAGAGATACCTACCTTGACTATATATATTATATCATATTTTTTTTATATATAAAATGTTGTTTTATGACATATTGATAATGTTAAAGTGACTTGGCCACGCGCCCAACACCTGTGGTTTAGTGATCATCCTTTCAATCATTCTACCATAGTTGATTTCTCATTTCGCTTGATTAACTTACTTAACTTCTCCTAAAAAAATGTCGACTTAACCTAACTACAAATCATTTTAAGATATCTTTTTGTACTTTTGCACTGTGCTCCAAATTCCGTTTTGTTTGACACATTTGAACTGATGATGATTAGTATTTTTAAAAAAAACTGGNTCGATTTTCGTAAACTATGTACCATTTTGTTGGGAAAGGTTGCCTCGTGACGAAAAATGACCACAAACGGCTACTTGCCAACATAAACTACAAGAAAACACTTGTCGAACTCGTTGAAATGCTAAGTCGGCGATCGGCAGACCGATGTTGAGTGCCGATTTTTACCAGAGTAAAACTATCGAAATACCACAGCTACCGAACATAATCCGCATTAGTACAATAAACAAATACGATTTTATCAACTTACAACACAGATTTGTCCTTTTGTTTGCGCCATTTAGTCAATTAATCGCTTAAAATGTTGATGGAGGTGATTTTCCTTTGTCAAGAGATACCTACCTTATATATGTATATTATATCAGATTTTTTTTTATATAAAAAATGTTGTTTTATGACATATTGATAGTGTTAAAGGGACTTGGCCACGCGCCCAACACCTGTGGTTTAGTGATCATCCTTTCAATCATTCTACCATAGTTGATTTCTCATTTCGCTTGATTAACTTACTTAAATTCTCCTAAAAAATGTCGACTTAACTACAAATCAATTTAAGATATATTTTTGTCCTTTTGCACTGTGCTCCAAATTCCGTTTTGTTTGACACATTTGAACTGATGATGATTGGTATTTTAAAAAAACCTGGTTACCAAGCAGAATCAATTAGAAAAAAAAGTATAAATAATGTGCGCACAAGCGATATTTATGTTATATATTGAACAAGAATGATTCGCTTTGTTGTTGTTCTTGTCGTTGATTGGCTCTTGCGGTTTGGGACATCTGTTCATATAAGTGCAAGAAAAAAGATTGAATGGTAAAACATTGATATAAAGTTGAATTATCTCATCATTTCACCTGAATATTCTCATTAATCCTTTAACTATAATGGTTATTGCTCTTTTTCAAATTTACATGTATTTTTATGTCGCACTGAACGACAATTGACTTCGGTTTCAATACATTATTTCTCCAATGACGTTTTCACAACAATCATTCAAACGGGTCTATTTTTCAACGTTGATCCGAATTATTACTTCCTTGTCAATGATAAAATGCTCTCCACGATGATGTGTATATGTCTACATCGTAAAGAATGTTTATCTTAGATTGCCTTATTTATACCAAGAAAAGAACGTTATGTTTTAAGTGATTGTAATGAATTTGAAACATAGCTTAAATCCGCCTTAACACATGCATTAAACCCCCTGTTCACAGAGCGAGGCTCATATGTAAATTTTCAACTGAAACCTGTGAAATGGAAATGACCTAGCAGCTTAAGAATGTAAACATATTGCCCTGGGCCCATTTCAAAAGCTAAAATATAAGTGTTCACTTACTGCTTTTTAACTTTACAAAAATGGACCGGGACTAATTTTCAGTTCATTAGGTACAATATTTTGTATTGTCATATTGGAGATTTAGCGCTTTCTTTCAAGGCCCACGCCCAAGACTATTACCCCGATTACAGATTCGATAAACCTTTAACATGGGTCTCAAATTTCAACAAGATTAATTGCAGTTTACAAAGGTTAGCTCGGTTTAAATTATGACGTCAAATGTCAGGTATAATAATCTTGATCAAAGAAATAATTTGCCCACTTCTTTTGGTAATTTAGTTGTATTCGGATTTCCGATGCAACGGTTGATTTAAGAGGAATATAAAGTGACTTATTTACCGGAAATGAAAATAGTTCGCCGAGTGTACCGGATTTGAAAATAAACTGACTTATTTACCGGATCGAAAATAGTGTACCGGATTGAGTTGTTATCTGAATTTTTAATAGGAGTTGTTTGCATGTCAAGCCGCATAGCAGTATGTGTCGTATTATATTTTATCACATGCTACACCTTATTTTCTATGTAATTTAACAAATAACTAATATTTTATCTATTTAAACCATTTGTTATATATCTTTTTGGGCGTTTCAATAAGCTACCGTTGAAACGTCAAGTGACGTCACGCAAATTTCTGGTTTGATCATGACATTTACCTAAATATTTATTTGCTTTGCTAATTTAAAAGCATGTGATAAAACGATCTGGCACTTTCATTCCAATATTTATTTAGCTGGCCCATTAATTTAGCTGGCCCGGGGAATTCGTAAGCAAATGTATAAGAATCTATTAAGACTTAAAGTGATTTAAGCGGAACTTATAATATTTGATGAAGGTTTCAAACTCGAAGACGCATCTCAATTTGCCTGGAATTATGTTTCAGCAACGGAATAAAACACGCATAAAGGTATCTAACATTCTTATTTGAAAATCACGTGTTGTAAATAAATTAAGCAGTCGAAAAAGACATCCAATTATGTGTGCATGCATATATTTCACCATCAAGAATATATCATACTTTAAGAAACGTTTGTTAAACACATTAAACAAACTCAATCTTATTAAAAATTCAACAATTTATATATGTTATTTTTGTAATGCCCCCCCCCCCCATCAAGGGAATTTGTGTAATAGTAAGCTGTAATTGTAGAGTCAAACTGCATGTACAATAAAACAACCAATGAGTCCTACGTATAAATGCCCCTGCTTTTTATAGCATTCAGATGGTTGAGGAATTATGTTAAATGATTTCGTTTCTTACTGTATGGATGATATCCTGATACATCATTATATAATCTGACGTAGCCCACTTGACACTATACCTCCGCACATGGTTAATGCATGGAAAGATCCATCAAATTAATAGGGTTCAGTTTACTTTATCATATAACATGATGATTAGATGCAGTTTTTACTTACGTTATTAATTATTATGCGATATGTCAATGTTTGACAGTGGCTGTTACGGGAATATTTATCACAGCATTGCTACACAATTAAGATTAGAATCGATTCATGTCTCAAAACTGTTTCTAGCGATTTTCGTATCGGCGACAAATGTAACACTGCCATGTAACATAAAGAATAATATCAAGAACCTTCATATGAACAGATTAGCACTATACACAAATCTAACGTTAACATCTTCGTCGTAATCATTTTTTGTTTTCATCATCATCATCATCATCATCATCGTCGTCAACGCCACCGCCACCGCCACCACCACCATCACCACCACCACCACCACCACCACCACCACCACCACCACAAGCATCATCGTCGTCGTCGGCGTCATCAACGTCGTCATATCAGCATAATCAGCTTCATCTTCTTCATTTTCGTTTTTTGTTATTTTGTCTTCGTATATGTCTTGTTCACCATCTGTTTGGATAAGTTATTGTCAAAAAGCAAACTTTGTTTCTTGAAAACTAATATTATCAAGTTCTATAGTTCTTAAAGTCGTCGTCGTCTTTTTACATGTGTAGAAGAACAACGTCCACCTATGCAATGCCTTGATAACGCCTATTTATTTAACATCAATGAAACGCGTGTAACGTGTAACTTATCGTCTGTTTCCGGTTCCGGTTTTCAGCCGATGTTCGAGGCGGACGAGGAGTACCAGTGCGGCCTGGACAACGAGAGCCTTAAAAAGGCGTGCCGGGAGCTCAACGAGGACCCAAAGGAGCGCCTTGGCGCACTCAAAACCTTCCGGGAGTGGATTGCGCAGCAAAAGTGGCTCAAGACGCCCACAGGTAAACGGCGCAGGAAACATAACATAACATAACATATCTTTATTCTGGCAAAAAATAGCACAATGCATACTTATAGCCAACAATAGAATTATAGCGTGAAAAGTGAAAGAAACATGAAATATTACAAACATTAANTTTTTAAGGCTATGCTTGAAAGTGGTGAGTTTGAGACATTGTCGAATACTTACCGGTATGTGAATCCATATTTCCATACCAGAGTAACTAAACGACTTTTTAAAAAGGTTTAAGTGAGGTGTTTTATGCGTCAAATCATTCGTTGATATCGATCTTAAATTGTAAATATGGTTTTTGACCAGTTTTATTTGGTCGTCGATATATGTGGGCGTTAAGTTATGAAGAGATTTGTAAATAATTATACTTGTGAAATATTTTCATCTGTTTTCAAAAGAAAGCCATTGATTTTTTTGTGATAAATCATAATCGTTTATGTTTAAATCATTACGTAATATTACTTTTAAAAACCTTCTTTGCAATTTTGATATTCTGTTTAAGTCTCTAGTATTTGCATTTTGCCATGTGACACATCCATAATCAATAATTGGTGTTACTTACGCATATAGAACATAATTCATCTCAGGTTTTAGAAAATAGTGTACACGCCTGAACAGTGATACTTTCGAAACACGTTTAGAACAAGTTTTATCAGTATGGGCCTTCCAATTTAAATGTTTATCAATATGGATACCTAGAAGTTTTTGGGTTGCAACATGTTTCATTTTTGAGTTACTTACAAACCAATTTAGATCTTCTGAATGTTTAAGTTTTCGGCGCGATCCTATAGTCATGCAAGAAGTTTATCTGGGTTGATTGCCATATTAATTATCATACACCAATTGTGTGTATGCGCTCAAGACATCAGTTTAACAGAAACAAAATCTTCATGTTATGATTGTTCTATACTCATAATTGTACGCACTGCAATTCATTTCAAAATGTGAAACACGATTTGATTAAGACCTGCAACATGTTAACGAGCGTTTAATATGTACTTTAAAGCATACACTTACATTGAAACTTGTATTTTGTTCAAGTACATATACGTGGCCAATCTGAACCATACAACTTATATTTATCGTTGCTTGTAGACTGCTGTCCCCTTGATTGAAAACAAAAATAACAGGCGAGACCCGTGATACTTTAATAACAAATACAAACTTAAATCGATGGTAAATTTCCCACCAATTTAAATGCTTACCAATTTAAATAGCGATAAAGAAGTGCTGTAACTAGACAAATTAAATGTTTTGGTACACTTGTTATGAAATATCATTGAATTATGTTGAAATCCAGCCGGGATTATCAGCGCTTAGTTTGCACATTTTCTGATGACAACCTCATTCATCGATAGCAAAAAGATTTAAGTACACTTAAAGCTAGCCATTTTTTTATTTTTTTTGTGCATTTTTTCTTATTTACTGATGATGCGAAGTGACTTTTTATACATTTCATCTAACTTTAATTTGTAATCTCTATGTGTTGACTTCGGAAGGATAATCGGAAGGACGCCTATATATATATTTCCGATAATGCAATAAAAACACATTTACTCATATTACATATTTATCGCAAGTCATAAATATCGTCCAAGCGAGGTTGCACACGTAGGCCTACCCGAATAAATCTTCTTCCGTAAACAACATGATTAATTAGTTTCCAAAATAACTTTATACTAGTTGTATTGTAATCGCAGCGGCTTTAAATGTAAACTAACAAATTGCTTTGAACCGGTCTATATGGGATACCAAAGGGATCGGAACTTTAACTTCTGCTGCAGCAGAAAAAAAATGCTTTTTTTCCTGCTACAGCAGAAGTTAAAGTTTCGAACCCTTTCGTCTACACGTTAATACCCGCTGTGCTACAAAATGTATTTGCTAAAAATGGATTGAGCCTGTGCATACATTTATTTTAATACACGATGGAAAATCCAGCGGACTGTTTCAAATATTACTACACTCTTACATCACTACTCCTTATCAACATATACACGGAAATTCTATGTAATAACTGATTTAAAATAAGAGTGTTTGTTATTTATGTATTTTCATCAATTTTCCCTCATGGTTAAGATAAATTAATATTTAATTTCAGAATTACTTAAAATAACGGCTATTCTGATTCTGCACGAGATTTTCAATTGTTGTTTTACACTAGCGCCCTGTCAAACGTCATATGAATACCTCAATAAATTTACTTGAAAATATGCAAATTATTTATTGAAGCTAAAAAGCTGTTCCAAAGATCAATGACTCATGATACAACACGAGGTTAAATGGGTACATGCGTTTACAATTTAAAGTGTATTATAAGCTTGTTAAATATTGTATACATATCAAGATTAAATTGTCAAATCACTAGATCACTGCAGTACAATCTGTTTGCATAACTGTATGGTTGAATAGAGTTTAGTTTAAACCTATTTATTTAAACTCGATTGCATCGAAAGCCTTTGTCATGAAACGGCTAATTCGTAAAATCACATCCTAATTGTGTTAATAAAAAAATATGTCGCCGTGGCGTTGTTGGTTTGGTGTCCGCCTAGCGACAGGGAGGTCAAGGGTTCGATCCCCACTGTGGGAGCGTTCTTAAGACCCTTCCTGTTGTCTATATATTTTTAGGTTTTGTCATTTCGTAACATCGCTACTTAAATTAATGCGACTTCGACTCTTAAGCTGTTATATAATCTTACTTTTTAAGTATGTTGGACATATCTGTGCGGCAAATATTATTTGTTAGTTTAGTTTGTCTGTGGACATCTTACATTTTGTTATCGTTTGCCATCTGAAAAAATAAGGTTTACGGTATTTCCTTCTTAGGTGAGAATATATGGGACACGTAAGTGTAAAATGATATTCGTGTTCAATTAAATTTGAGTTACATATTGATTAACAATAGCGCCTTGTCAAAACGTCATAAGAATACTCCAATAAATGTACTAGAAAATATGCAAATATCTTTGCACTGTTAGCATATTAGTGACAGATATAGGATAACGCTTATCAATAGAAGTGTATAGGCTGTTCCAAATTCAATTGAAAACGAATATCATTTTACACTAACATGTCCCATATATTCTTACCTAAGAAGGAAATACTTTTAACCTTATTATCGCAGATGGTAACGATGAAAAAAATGTCAGATCATCAAGTCCATAGACGAAACAAACTAACAAATAATATTTGCTGCAAAAATATGTCCAACATACTTAAACATGTTCCTGTGTTCGCGAGGTTTCTTCAATCGACTGATTACCAGAAATAACGTTTATTTACGTTTAAATGAAATTATAAAAGTAAAAGAAAATCCAAATTCAAGAAACCATGTATAAAAGCATACAAAAATAAAATAATTGTCTATAATGTTTAATTCCACTAGAAGGTGTGTGGTTGGCCGGGATTCGGTCTGACAAAAACTGGAAAGTCATTTAGATCTTGGTAAACTGTCCGTTCCGGGATTTAACGAAAACGGCAAATACTAAACCGAATGAAAAGTATTAAACAAAATTATCAGATTAATGTTAAGAAAACAATCATTTGAGCCTCGCTCTGTTCAAAGCGGGTTTAATCAGGCTAATCAGGGACGACACTTTCCGCTTTAACTGGAATTTTGCTAAGAAGAGACTTCTTTTAATCGAAAAATATCGTTAAAGCGGAAAGTGTCGTTCCATATTAGTATGTGCGGACTGCTTAGGCTAATCTGGGACGACATTTTACGCACATGTATTAAAACCCCTTTTCTCAGAGCGCCACCCATATAATGTATACACCCTATACATGTACATCTCTATTCCGCCAGACACCCGCTACTTGCTGGGGTTCCTGCGGGCCCGGAAGTTCAGTCAGTTAGGAGCCCGGGAGCTACTGGAGAACTACTGGACGATAAGGACCAAGTATTCCGAATGGTACAATGGGGTGGACTCAGGGGACGAAACTATGCAGGACATGTTGCAGCAAGGGTAGGTCGTTGCCAATTACAGAAAATTTACAAATGTCATTGTCTTATGTCAGCTTAAGCCCTCAGTGTTGTTTGCTTCAACTCACGTCTCAAATATTTACTATGTTATAGGTATGAGACACTTCGTTGTCATTATGTGTTTACGGTACATGTGTTTTTTTCTTTCTTCTATAAGAATGTTCAATTCGCACAGGATAATCAGAGACGACACTTTCCGCCTAACTTGGATGTTTTTTCTAGAACATTCTTCCTTTAAACGAAAAATAAAATAAAAGCGGAAAGTGTCGTCCCTGATTAGCCTGTGCGGACTGCTCAGGCTTATCAGGAACAACGTTCACGCATATATATCTAGTGTGTATGCCTGACCATGTTCAACCATTGCCAGTCCAATGAAAACTCGAGTTTATAGTGGTGGAGAGTTTGCCTTTTATCAAATAAATCACAGGTTAACATTAAATTTTACTTCCTCGATTTTTAATGCATATTAAAAATATAACCACTTCCATAATGCTCTATTTATTCATCTGAAAAAAAAACTAATCAAGCACGTTTATTGCACCTATCTGCCACATTACACATAATGACATTTATTTTCGCGCTGGCGGAGGGTAAAGGTCTTAGAAGTGAGAAAACAGTGACATTTTGGTGAACGTTTTAAATACCAGTATATCAATCTATCAATCTCAATGAAATGTTAACGCTAGGAACGCCTTTGAGAACGGCAATCTCACACATAGAAATCCGTGTCATTTAAACAATGAGTCATTAAATGTCGCGTTCTTGTCATTGTAGATATGATCCTTAATGAACTTCAATATTTCAAATAAATGGCCGTCGAATTGCCTTTTTTATGTAGCAATTGTACCTTACCCTTTCCTTAAGGCAAATGAGCAACGCAATTTTACTCTGGAGTTTGCTTTTAAAACAGAATACACATGCAAACTATGTTAGATATCCCCCCTTCCATTCAATGCAATATAAACCGCGTTATTCGAATATGGGTCTTATGTCATGTGTGGCCAGTGCGACCAGCTTGTGCTAATCTATCCGCCGATGAGGCCAAAAACCCGTGCGTGTTTATAGCGGACAGAGTAGCTCCTGACCAGAATGCTGGGATGGAGCTATGCTGGCTGCATATGGCATAAGACCCATTTTCAAATGACGCGGGTCATTTTGTACATCAGATTTTTTTTATCGAGCTAATACAAACATGAAGAAACAATCGAGTTTTTAAACTGATTTATTTAAATAAGAACATGAATATTTAAAGTCTAAAACATAAAGAAAATATGAAATAACACTATTTATAGTACAGATTATGATGGAATGTAGAATATAATGCCACTACCACTTTTGGTATCAAGTGTTATGTAAATTGTTTTGTTGAAACGTAAGGGGAACCTATTTCATAAGATGCAGTTGTAATTTACATAAATGCCACTTTTAACATGAGCCGTATTGTTGTTTACATAAAGAACATACACACACTGCATGCGACCCATTATAATAAAAACTCACATCTATTGTACCTCACAACGGTGTATTCTTTGGCAAAGATAGCCGCATGCATAAATCATAAAGAGGCATTTCAATATATGACACAATTATGTACGGTATTTTGAAGTTGGTTTACTTGTGATCCAAAAGCAATTGTTAACATAACATTAATCTCCTTAAACTAGCATGTGTAAGACGTGTGTAAGACAAGAACAGGCAATCTATTAGATAAAACTACGTATAGTGCGTTCCGGTTTCAACGATATTCTTGTTTTCTTTTCCAGCATTTATGTTCCATTGCCTGGTCGGGACAAACACGGGAGAAAAATCGTCATTGTCCGATTAGGTAAGACTATACGAGTGACGTACCTTGTAATAATCATTGGAAACGCTCTCGATCACATCCACCAACAGACTTATCCCGGAATGCGCTAGATTTCTATACAAAACCACTAACTGTAGGTATACATGTACAAACAACGCTGACCCCTTTAACGCACCAATGATGCTTTTTTAATCAAATAATTGCAGTTGATAGGGTACGTGATTTTTTATGGACACTCCACGTTTAGTCTATTCTGACAAGCGGAGAGTATATAGGTTTGCCTAGCAGGCCGAGCGGCTAGGATTGCATAGGGAAAAAGAACATCCAGACAGTCACGTAACTAGTTTATTCCAATCCCTGCCTTAAACAGGGTCCGTATTCACCAACCAATTCTAAGACTTAAGAAAAAAGAAATCACTTAGAACCAAGAAAAATAGATCAGCGTTTGAATATTTACAGGCTACCACTGGTGATAATGTACGTTACAAAATGTTCTACATGAAGAATGATGAACATAGAGGTGGTTAATACCAATTTTGACTCAAAATAAAAGTACATGTAGTTCTTTAATATTCCCATTTAACGAATGTTCTTTATTATTAGAATTAAGTCCCAGCTCCCACGTGACCATTGTCAGATTATACGTCTTTCAAACATGGGAACAACACGCATGGGCGAATGAAGTAGTAATTATCTGACGCGGTTGAAGGCGCCCATCAAACGCGCCAACAAACCAGAATGATATGGACACAAATCTGTAACCAAAAGATATTAAAGCATTTTTTTTCCACTCCAGTCTAGCATTGGCAGAATGCATTTTATTTTTCAGGCGAAATGGACCCACGCGGCAAAAGGAACACATTCGATGACGTCATGCGGGCAACCTTAGCGATGTTCGACTACATCCTACTGGATGAGAACATTCAGGTGAACGGGCTTGTGTTCATCATCGACCTAACCGGCTTCGGCAGACACCACTTTGTCTCTGCTGGCATAGAGAACACCAAGCGATGCATGGTGGTCACTCAGGTGAGCTGTTTAAGGTCTCATTAGTGTTTCTTCTTCTTCTGAAATGAAACAAATGTTAGTTCCAAAAGTCGACTCTTACTTTCTTTAATAGTCATTTTTCTTCCCTTCCTATTCCCCTTCTCTTCAGTTCCTACTGCCTTCATCTTTCATTCCTCTTCACTTCCCTTCCACTGCTCCCTCCCTCCCTACCTCCCTCCTCATTCCATTCATTTATCCATTAATCCATCCATCCACCCATCGATGCAACCATTCATCCATTCACTTATCCATCAATTTATTCATTCATTTATTCGTTCATTCCTTTCTTCCCTTCTCTCTTCCTTCTTTCATGTCTTCCTTCATTCTTTTCTCCTCTCTGTTCTCCCATTATTTCTTTCCTTCCCTCAATCCATTCCTTTCTTCCTTCTTTACGTTATTTCTTTCTAACTACCGTTAATTTGAACATCATTTACTTCAATGTTCAGCCAAATATTGGTGATATTTTAGCTTTTTATTGAACCAATAGTTTTCACAGTAGCCATATCCACTCTAGATCAGCAGACGATTTATTGCATAAATGGCGGAGGATTCCGGCGATAGTCGATGGCTTCCGGAGATAGTCGATGTATCAAGATTATTGTCATATCCTTATACTCTTTTATTCCTACAGAAAGCCCTACCAGGCCGGATAAAGGAACTCCATTACTACAACCCTGGGCCGGTTTTCGAAAGTATCTTCAATATGATCAGACCCATGATGAGCGAAAAGCTGAAACAAAGGGTATCCGATTTTAATAGTCAGACATATCTCTGTAAAAAAAGTAGAGCAGTAATGTTTTCATTAAACCCATAGCCTTTCCATTTTTGAAAAATCGAAAACAAATGTGTCGATCTGTCGATCTTTGCTGTTAAAAACAACAACCTGCTTTTCAATGCAGGTCTGTCTTACTATACAACAGTGCCCGAAGCTCATTCAGTGATTGAAAAAAAAATTGTGTTCAATGGTCTCTTAATAGTTCGGGATGAAAACATTAATAGTTCAATCAATTCATTTAATATCCCTGGATTGTTAGCTCTACAATTCACCGACTAGTAAACTACTCGCCTAAATGTCGGCGCCGTTTGAGGCGTCCATGTAATGCTCTCGTTAAGGTTTACTTGCAACCTGTCCTAATCACTATTTCTATAGAATGTTTTAAAATGTACTTCGTAATTACGCGATAAGTTTAATATGAAACTGTATTGCTAAATTTCTCTTTACAATATATTATTATTAGTTTGTTGTTAAAATGTAACAAAAAGATATATAAAGAATTCACTATGCCTAACGGGCTACTTTTTCATCAATAAATCTTTAAGGCAAGATGACACTATATTTCTTCGCATTCCAGGTTCACGTGTCTTAAGGCCTTAGTGGTTAGATTTCACACCATCCTCTAACGGACTACTTTTAAGCTCGGAAGTTAAATTTTCTTTCTAATTTCTTTATTTACCTCCGCATGCCAGATTAACGTGCATGGTCAAAGTCTGACGTCAGTATATGAGAAGATTGAGAGGTCGCTGCTGCCCGAGGATTACCTCCCGGAAGACGAGACCCGGAACGCGGGATCTCTTGATGACATTTGTAGTAAGTGCATATTTACCATCATCTATACCATCATATTTATCATTTAAACACTTTTACGTAAGATCGGTATACGATTGATGAGCGAAGCCTAATATTCAAACTTTCCGTGCTGGCGTATATTCAAATTAATGTGTTATCTATAGAAATGATATTATTATTACTGCTAAGAGAGAATATACTGGTTGTTCGCGTATCGACCAGTGCTACTTTTTTAATTGAAACGCATGCAAAGCATTCAATGCGTCACGTGACTTATAACAACTTCGAAAATTGATTGGCATCGTAGATGATGTGATGCGATTTATAAATAGGTTGTATAAATATATAATATGTTTTGTAGAAAACATAGCCAAAGAGATGGCAAAACCGGAAGTGCGGGCCTTCATCAAGGACTTGCACAGCGGTAAATACGGCGTCGATCTTTCACTGAAACCGCATGACGACGAACCACAAGCCTCGTTTCGGAAGCTGAATGTTTCGTAAATTCAGGTCATTTTGTGAATTTAACCATAGTTACCCAGTTTGGAGCAAAATATCGACTTGCTTTTGAGACATTCGCTCAAAACGGAAAGCTGTCTGCAATGCAAGAATTTCCAAACAATTTTAATGGGGGCAATTCCGTACCATTAACATAATAGTAAGTTTTCCAAACCATTCACAAGATGTTCAGCTCGGTTGGATTAATTAATGTACAGTGGGGGAACAACTTATTGTCCGGTGTAACCTACACAGGTTGTATATATAAATATCAGTGGCAATACGCAATGAAGGCATGGTCTTAAATGCTTTTACTGTGTGATTTAACAGTAATATGGATGTATACACACCATAAACACACAATTGTCTTTCAGAAAGAGTACAACAATGTTGTGAATTTACTTCTCTTGATGAAAGTTGTCGAGTATTTGAAACATGTTTACATTTTATGTGCGTACACATTTTGAACGTAATTATTATGTTGTTGAGAATGTTAGTGTTATTTTGTGTGATATACAAAGAACGTCATATCTTTTGTTTCTAAAACTAGTATATGAACCACGCTCTGGGAAAAGTGGGCTTAATTTATATGCGGAAAATGTCGTCCCAGTTTTGCCTGTTCACTCCGCACACGCTTATCAGGGACTACACTTTCCGACATTGCTGGATTTTCATTTATAACAGACTTTATTTAAAAGAGAAATTCCATAAAAGTGGAATGTGTCGACCCTGATTAGCCTGTGTATACTGCTGCGATTCTTTTAATGTTGTAATAAGACCACAAAGTATGCTATACGTTAAAGAGTCATAATTTCAATTAATTATATTTTGCTTAAAACTAGAAGATTAATATCCAGTTTAAACTTTTCAAGTGATTTCAAACGGTACAATGTTGTGTTGTTTTTGGGCAAAATTCAGACAGTTCGTGTCGTGACACTATTCGATAAGTGAAAAAGATTGTATGTCTATTGTATTATTATTATTATCATTATTATGATTATTATTATTATTATTATTATTATTATTTTCATTATTATTATTATTTTTATTTTAGTTATTATAATTATTCATTCATTCAAGATGCAATATTTCTAATCTGCTTTTCTTATACTTGTGTAATAATTTTTATAAAAATGTTGTAACAAGCTAATATGTAATAAATTATTTAACATTTCAATTATTCAATTTCAATTATTGTTATGAACATTATTGTACAAAGTAATTAAACATCTTCATTCCGTTTATCCCCATTAAGAGGAATATATTCAGTGTGCAGGATCACGTGACTTTTTGGGTTAACAATTTAACGTTAATGGTTGTTAATACACCGGTAAGTGGTGCTTTTTTCAAATAACGTTTTAAACCATTTTTCTTAAGAATTTCAACTTATGCATTTTTTTGCTGCTCATGGCAATGGAAAAACGTCAGAATTACTTTATTTAATAAACCTTTGTTTTTTTGGCAAAAAAATTGATTTGTACAGCATTCAAGTACACGGTTATGTTGCACGCAACGTGAAATTTGGGCACTGTTTTAGACGTATTTAAGGATTTATTATTAAATCTTAAGATATCGGCATAAACTGCAAGAGTTGTTTGCATATGTATTTCAATACTTATGATTGCTGCAAAAATACAGTTCTTAATGGTGTGTTTACATTCTGTCCGGTCCGTGTGTAAACCCCTGGGAACCCCGTTGATCCTGCATCCTGGTATAACGACATTGTTGTTCGTTACTGGTATGATGCCATGCGGTGGATTTGGTTCCTTGGATAGTAGAGTCGAGGTCAACCAGTCCACGAAAATAGTTGGCTTACAGAACACGTATGCATTGACATTTAAGTTTGCAAACGATAAACTACCCGAACAGTATCTTGTTAATAAGGTAGGATTTCACATGAAAATTCGTGGACTTGTCCTAATTCTAATATGCGTATCAGTGATTGAACTCATTATTACTCTGCGTATCTAATACATGTATGTTGAATTCATATAAAACTTTATTACGGCGTACGATTTAAATAAACTATGTGTACTCCATCTCGGCGATTCATTCATTGTTGTTCACATACGACATGTTGCCACTACCTCGTCGTTAATGCGTGTCATATAATAATATGGTTCAAAGAACCGCCTGACCTTTGCTTATCAGTCTGATGAAAATAGGCTTTTTCTTCGATAATTGCATGAACCAACAGTCGTTTATTTTACACTGATTGAACCTAATCGCTTCAATTAATCCACGAACACGCGGTAGCAGGTGGTTCCAAGGACCTTGTGTGTGGCTAGCAAACGATGTCATATTGACGCATGCGCATGATGATGCAAGATCTAAACAATAAACGCTACGACAGCAAACGGTAAGTGTGTCTGAATAAGAGGGACTTCTCTGATATTCGATATTAACTTACGCTTTATAAAATTTAGTTTTTATTGTTAAATATAAAAATAGAATACATGCGAAACTAAAACGTAGGCAGCACATAAAATTAATTATATATAAACATTTATTAGCGTTAACACATAGCAATTGGCTATGAAAGCTATAGCACAGAATATATAACAGCTATCTCAATGATAATTAAAATTCAACATCTATATATTCTTCGTTGATTAAACTTTCTATTGTATGTCATAACGCCATTATTAACATATTTGTATACAAATTTAATCTCTAACACTATATGAATGTTGTATGACCAATTACCGAACTGTAATAAGATCTGGTGCGTGATTAACAAGCACATATTTAAGCCTGTAGACGAGTTACTTGTGCGAAAAACAATATTGTGAGTGTAAATACTTTGTTATTCTCACACAACTTTTCGGAATAGAAGGCTTATTGTAGACTATAACTCTGGCATTTGGTATGTGAGTTCATCTTATATCGCCCCGTGGGGCAGCTAGGGTGTTCGTTGTCTAATTGACGCAGATCAACTGATTATTTTTTATTTGGTCAAAATTTCCGGTACCCGAAGCATCCGCGAATATTCCTATGTGTATAAACTATGAAGTATCTCGATATTTGCTAAGGCCTAAACTTGATTTTCAAGGGTGTTCGAACCGAAAACGTACTCAGTGATCGCAACAACAATTCAACAAAATTCAAAGAGAGCTTTAAATTCGTCCAGTACCACCCAGCTGTACAAACCTCGGCTGCCTGATAAAGTTAAAACTATGGGTTTGCACCGACTGAGCCCTGCTTTGACGGTGATTTTAAAAGTCAAGCTCACTCGATGATAAAGGTGTGAATAAACAATGGATGACCGCCTTGGATCGATTAAAGAAAAGAGAACACCGGGTTTATATAAACACTGTAGAAAAAATCTTACTGAGTGAACTTGCATGAACGCTGTGTTGTTATCAATATTATTTAAACTCTCTCGTCTATATATAAGCCGCGCAGTATTAAATACCGGCATTTAATTCAACGCGGCCTCATTAATCGGTTATTATTGTGATTAAGAAATAATAGCAAGATTGGATTTGTCGTAAGAAGAGCAAGAATTAATGGTAAATTTTAAACACCACAGGACATTTACTTAGAAAATAGTTACCAAACGAATATTTTTGTTTTGATCAAACGTGCGGACAATAGTAATAAAGTTACAGTGCAGTTGCTTATAAAAGGACATAAAGTAGACTTAACGTTTCGGGATTTTTCACTTGCAAATTTGTCATTGCCACTTCACTGAAAATAAAGGAATGTTTTAGTAGTATTAGAATATTTATGACTTATTGGTTATTATTTAAGATTTATGAAATAAAATTGTAAGACCAGGCTTTAAAAACAAATTTTAAATAGCTTATACACAAGCTCTGCATTGAATTATTCGTAGCCCTGTAGATTATTACACAATTCGTTTATATGAAACGTATTAAAGTTCCTTAGAATTAATACAAATGATTTATTTTAAATTTTGCTAGCCCCGAGCAAATTATAATATAGTGTTTCATGTACGTTTGTGGTTGTTCTGTATTGCATGGGTTTAATTAGTATTTACAATAATTTTAAATGCTCACACTTAATCTACAAATTTATGTTCATTCTTTATTCAATTTGAAAGAATAGCATAATTAGTCATGTGACATTTCACAGAGGGATAAAAAGGAACGATACAATTATGAAAGTATATAAATATTTATATATGAAGATACACAGAAACAAACAGATGGAAGAGTTTCAAATAATTAGGTTTGTATCTGTATAATATATATTTACACGAATTTGTAAACGAATAAGGGTAAAGTAGCAATCAGTTTATAGAATACCATTCGCACGTGTTTGGACCCCCTTTAAATATGCTGCCAAAATGACGTTCAGAGCTAGAAATGCTTATGTTCGAATTTTATATATAAGGTTGCATGGCACATACACAAGCTTTACACAAAGAATATTTTCGAGCTCGCTTAAATGCAAATAAAAACTCCAGTCCTTACATCTGATACTTACAACCGTTCGTTCGTTCTGTTGAAAAGAACCAGAGAGGACAACAACAGCGACGGCTTCATTTTGTATAAGGAAATATTACACATTTCTGTTGTCAGTTGATTGAAATATAGCGTCTTAAATAACCACATTAAGTTCAATATTTTGTTCTATTGCTGCACGTCATCCGTATCGAATTAAGAAAATATGAATCAATGCTCTTCATATATTTATCCACCTTTACCCACCTTTCAAAACAAACGTTTTGGTTGTAGTAAACGAATCAAATGGGACAAAATATGTATTAAATATACCTTATTTTTATGTTTATTTTTCCCAAAATTGCCGTCGAGCCAACGGCACACATTATTCAATAACCGTTTATATTAAATTGAAAGACGTAGTTATTTATTTGCAAAATTTTAATTGATAAATACTTTTATGAATGTAATTGTTCTGTAAGTGGGAGAGCTTCAAGCGTCACGAATATCATGGAATGTTTTCTTTAAGTACTTTAGCTCTTAAATGAACACGTGAATTTTTTATTTTTTTTGAAATCTTCATCTATTAAAAGTGTCTCTATAAGCTTCACGTTTATAACCACAAAAATGAATGTAAATTGAATTTCAAGAATGAGTCGCTAATTTGAAACAAATGAAATCCTCACTTTTTTTCTCAAATGCTACGGCCAAATCGACTCCCGGCGCCTTATGTCTGAAATAGCAAGGGTTACCAAGAAAACAGTGAGTAAATTTTTAAGCATGCCTCACAGGAAACTTTGCCCTTAACGACGAGAGAAAATTATTTGTAAAATGATATTATTCTAAGACTGAAAAAAAAACACAATAATCATCCTCAAAATTGTCGTCATTGGTATCATCATCACCATCATCATCATCATTATTATTATGTGTAAGTCGATCTAACTCTCAATCAATTAATATTCTATGCCCTATATCTTTTTGAAGACACTTCAATATAAGTCACGTTCTACGGTCTGTAAATTGATGTATGCGATGGGTGCATATTAAAAAATGCCCAGCCTAATATGTATGCCCTTGGTAAATCGTAATGTTACCGCTTGATTTATGAATAAAGTTTGTGTTGCTTTATGCAGGATCGGGCACATTCTTTGAATGCTACATACTTATTATCCGTCGCCGAAAATTATGTCTGCACATAAATAACAGTGAGCAATTAAATGTCTTCTTGGTCGTTTGTTTCATAGCGCGTTTAATTGACATTTTCGCGATATTATTTTGATTTTTTGTAGTCAAATAATCATGTTAGACAAATATTGTTTTATTTTGCTGAAGAAAGTTGGCAACATCGCATGTTTGTGGTTTTATTTCAAAACATGCAAAGTGTTATCCCTTAAGATCAACCTACACCATAGAAACCAGCTATTTAACCACAATAACTGCAATATCAGCAACAGCATTACATACGCAAACCAACTGTTTGCAATTCAATACTTTGTTCTCAAGTCATAAAACCGAATATATTACTAAATTGAGATTGAAAATATTTCCACACGACCATATTTAAACTGAGAAACGTTTTTAAATTTTTAATTGCACTTGGCCTTATATAACTTCATACTTTGCCTTGCGATTAATTTCCAATGATACGAACCTCTTCAATTTTATGCGATCAATCGTACAAGTCATTGACGACGGAACCCTTTGGGTCAACAGGTATACACACTGCGATCCCTGCTACATCCTCTACTTTGTGTATTTATACTGCAGCTACTACAACAACAACTTCCACTTTTATCGATACCACTTCCGATAGTCATTAACCTTTAACACACCGACCATCACAGAAAGAAGAAGAGCCGTGAACTGTTGTAATTCGATGGTTGATGTTAATTGTTATCTCAAGCACTCAAAGTTTCTGTTTCTTGTTGCATGAGCTCCTTTGATCCTCCCACTCTGTTAGCCTTAATCGACAAACATTATTCCTTCAGGCAACTTTCAATCTTTATGAATTTGCACCATCTTCAGTACCAGTCTAGTGAGCTCAATGCATCATACACATATTTTATGTTTCTTTAATCTTTTGTACGTTATCCATAATTACACCATGGGGTAATCGACATTCATATCAATTTGAACGTTCAATTTTAGCACTTCGAAATGTCTGCCTCGTGACTGCTAAATACAGTTGAAAAATGGCTTTCTTTGTTAAATAAACTGACTTCTGGTCGAATACGGCGGGTGACCGTTTAACTCACGTCTTCGGCGGGGATAATGTAGACCGATTTCGCTTAAATCAGGTGAACGCTAGGTCAGGTTGGACTGTCATTATAATCGTTCTTCATCCGTTTGATGAAAGACATTTTAAAAGTCATCCTTCGCTGCTGTTGTTGACGCATGAGTATGAATTATGTTTACTAGATGTGCTGCTGATTTTTAATTTGTTTTACGTTTGTGGCACTAGTGTTCACGTTTCACTGCTTATGATGTCGCCAGAGGATCAGATATGTCAACAAGTTTCACTGCTTATGATGAATTCATAGTGTCATGTTTGTCAATGACATCCGCTTCTTATGTTGACCTCAGATTATCAGGTTTTTCAACGAGTTTCACTGCTGAATATTGCACTGTGTGACACTGCAAGATCTAGTCTTCACTGTTACTGACGATCTCCGATTGAGAAATTGACATTTACCGTTTTGCATTGGTTATGTTTTCATACACTGTGACATTTCTCTGGAACACATATTGCAGATGAAGAACTTACATAATACAATTTTAAAATAAGTTATGGGAAATAATTATACAGCTATGCAAATCTCTGTTGATGTCCATCTAAATAAAGACAAGAATACCTGGATGTTCATTCTCGAAGCTACCGACTTAGTTGCTCACACGTATTCTTTATTTCTATAAGACATAAAAATGTATCCGTTTTTAGAGTTTTGAGCTAAACTCATCAGTGAAAATAGACGTCTTTTTACCGGACAGGGGCGGATCAGATACGGCAAAGACATTTTTGATAAGCATCTCATTCCAGATGCGTCCCGATATTTACTAACCTTATTCCGCAAAAAAATGATGATTACTTTTTAAAGCTCACCCGAGCACAACCCTGTGTCAGTCGTTCGTCATGTGTTGCGCGCCGTGCATCGACCACATTTATATTGTGAACACTCTAGAGGCCACACTTATTGTCCATTTTTCAAGAAACTTGGTCAAAACTCTAATGATATTTCAGCCCAATTCGAAAATTATTAATTTCCGTGGAAAAACATTGCCGCAAGAAGGTTGGACAGTTTCCTTATAATGCTAAAGTAAAACCTCTCTGTAAGTCACATTTTGGCCCAATCATCATGAAACATGCTTATAAATGTTTTCTTATGATATCCCGGTCGAATTTGGAATAGGGATTCGGTCCGTTAAAAAAGATGGCGTGGCAGTCTTCCTTAAGGTAGAGGGAGTGTAATGCACATGTATTAGGATCTATCTCATCTTGGTATTTTCTGATTGTGTTGCCAATAAGAGTATCTTTTGTGCAATATAAAAAAATCTAACCACAGATTAAGAAATAATTTACATTTTAGTAAACCTACCCCCCTTTACGGATTTCTACAAAATGAAGTTATGGGGTATGAAAACAAAAATAAGAGCAAAATCATTAAAAGTCAATTTATTTTATCAGGAAAACATTTTCTGTATACCATAATGATATATCTACACAAAAAAT